>JAODLC010000043.1:11225305-11239479 GCA_026781145.1 Hippopotamyrus pictus | reverse complement strand
CCCCCCCCCCCCCCCCCCCCCACAAAATCCCCGCCAGCACAGTAACGGCTGTGCGGAGATACGAGCCACATTCCAGCTGCGGCCTCGCTCAGGGCCAAACAAGGGTCTTTGCCGGGAGAAGCCAAAGAAGCGAGTCACAGCCCTTCCTTAAGGTCACTCGCCGCGTCGACTCGCCTCTCTGCCGTCAGAAATGTTTACCCCCCTCTCGCTCGCTCACAACTAAGGTTACTGGAAGCATGTTCCTGCCACGGGAACCAGGTGGGGAAGCAGCAGATCACTGCTGAACTCTCGAGAGAGAGAGAGAGAGAGAGAGAGGGAGAGAGAGAGAGAGAGAGAGAGAGGGAAAGGAAGAAGAAGAAGAAAAACAACTTGTCCGAGCTGGATGCCGTCCAACAGACACGTGTTATTTCAAAATGAGAACCTTGCTAGAAGCAGGCTCATCTGTAAAACTATTTTTAGTCTGAAACTGGGGAACAGCGTTTATAAAGAGCAGAGCAAGTAATGGGGCATTGTGAGGAAGCACTTGACATGGAATAATGGACACTCAAATGTTCTTGTGCTCCTGAGAGTATGTCTGCTCATAAGTTCAGTAGGATACATTGCAAATTAATGGTTTGTCCGTAATTAATGACTATATAATTCTACTACAACTCTGATTGGATTAAACAGTTAGAAGGTGGATGGACAGATAGATGGATTGATAGATGGATGGATGGATGGATAAAACTGGGTTTTTCCAAATGTGAAATCAGTCTGTAAGGTAAATATTACCTACATTTACAAATCTGTTCAGAAACATGCAAGCCATTAATTTAGCATCAGTTTTCAAACACTTAAACATGTCATTAAAATATGTTATCAAATTTGATTTTCATCACAACCTTTTTGTTCGTTTTGTTACAGATTTTATATTCCAGTTCATTAATGACACTGACAACTGTCACACTGCACTGTTATTAAGCTGAAATGATGCCTATGTGTGCAGACACTGCAGGAGTTTATGGTTCAGTGCAATACTGCAGGGTTATATATCAACAGCATTCCAGTTAGAGTCCCATGTTCAACTTTTACTGGTACACTTGATTTAACTGGAAACCTTTAACTATCACTGATATTTTCATATTTCGAATTAACCACCAACATTACGGCCTCATAGGATGAATAGGACGGAGGTTACCTCACACAAAATCTTTACACTCAGCCAGTATGAAAGCATTTAAGTTTCTGTCTACAGGCCATTACATGCTAATGTTTCAAACAAAATTATAAAATAGTAATAGGATACAGGAATATTCATGTTGTCAGAAAACGGTGGGTTTTATTTTATTTTATGAGTTTAAGTCTTCTAAACCTTTTCCCGAAGGACGGTATTTATTTCTTTTTGTATTTTTACGTTTTACAAGCATTTTTTGATACAGCATGCCCCCTAGAGGCCATTTACAGAAACTATACATCAATTCCTCGCAAGATCAAACTGAAGATTTACGTCATTTAAAAAAAAAATGCATAATAGATATCTATATTTTTGTATCTTTTTAACTGATATGACACCAGAATTGAGAGGTCTGAAGTGGAGTTGTACACCACTTGTACACCAGTGGTTTACAGCTGTTTGTATGGCTATCGACTATCCGCTTCAGCCTGTCTCTTGATGTATTTTCATTAATAAATAAATATGCCTGGTGTTGTTTGAATATTGTGGGTTACACCCTGACCGCAAGTCACACTGCAGTGCTGCGCAGTTCGCGAACTCTCACGCGACACCTTTTGTAATGACTGTCCCCTCTCAGCCACCGTAGTTACATGACGGAAGATGCTGCTGTCTTGTATTTGTACATTGATACAGTTCCGACATGGCTGCGGGGTTTTTAGTAATGCTTTACGAATACTGTCCTCCTTTTTATATTAGCATCGTGTCGCTCTGTTTTATCATTACCGTAGCAATGGTTCTAGGCTGGTACGTCCGCTGTTAAAATCGCTCTAATTGAAAATGCGGGGTAAGGGGCTGGTAGCGTATTCTTATTGACACTGTCCTGGGTTGGATTACTTAGTGAAGTGGGTTGGTTAATATTGATCGAATGATATGACTGTTTATGATGTTATATCATGTATCTTATATCACTATTTTATTGCGTATTTAATCACTTTTTGTAGAGTTCATCTTTTAGAGGTTTCAGTAAAAGATAACTTGCCCCCGGATGCAATTGCATAGCACAGTAACTGAACAGAGTTATGACATCTCGGGAAATACGCGTTTGTCGTTTATTCGAAGACAAGACTAATACCAGCATCGGTAGCAGAGCCTGCACTAGCGTTCACTAGTTGTTCAAGTGTCAGTGGGCGAGGAGAAGGGGGTGAGGGCAGGCAAATTATGTTGAAGAACCTGCACTGACAGTTTCTCTTGTTTCTCAAGGTTTGGGTTTGATGTACCGATAATTTTGCGTAGTTCGGACGATGCGGACTCAGTAGCGAACATTCCAGAGAAGCGGATGGTCCAAGTGACTAACCCGTTTGCCCTGGAAGTGGGTTCAGCTCCTGCCTCCGTGACAGGTAAAGACACACCGGCAGCCGATCAGGGCTGTTGAGGGAAGATCTTATATGGATTTGCAATTCCGGGCAGTTCCACAATATAGCCCAGCAATCTTCGCAAAATAGTTAGCAAATGATTGCTAAATCCGTAGTAGTACCTCAACCAGTATTATTACCTGTAGATTAAGATCGTTAACAGGCAATTGCAGTCCAGACCAGGCACGTCGTGAACAGTTGATGCAGGAAGAAAGGGATTAGGGGGAGTTAAAACTGCTAGATAAAAATCAGTATTTCCTGCTTTGCCTAATAGTCTGAGAAATCCGTTTGAAGCTTCCGCGGTCCCCACAAGGTAATTGTAACAGTGTCCCGCCACAGGGGGCGTGGTTCTGCGGCCTCGCTGTCTGGAGGAGTGCATGCTGAGCTGCTACTGGGGCTGCGGGGTTCAGGGTCTCCAGGCTGCCCTCCATGCCCACCGGTGTGGGCCTCCCATCAGCACCCCGCAGCGCTTCCAGGAGGCCCTGCATTTCCAGTACCAGCACGTCCAGACCTTCCAGTATCCTTTCAGCACACACTGGGGAACCATCGTTCCGGAGCAGCACTGTTTCTTTAATGTATAAATGCAGGAGGTTATTAGCTCTTACCCAAAGTGGCCATTCATTAAGCTGGATAATGAATTTGGATTGATTCAGAATGACTGTCAAGTGAGGCACAATATCAAGCTTACCCCTCCCCCACACTCGAGTTAAAGCTTGACCAAACCGTCAGCATCGAGAAGGAGGATCCAGGGGAGCGTCTGACACAGATGCCTGCTAGTTTGGGCATCTCGCACTTTGGGGTGCTGCCTCGGGTGTGTTACCCCCTGGTGGCGCTGCTGACGCACGCGGAGCCGGATACACGGGACATATACAACATCGTAAGTATGACACCGCGTGTCCACGAGCGGCGGTAGGGCTCCGTGCCTATGCCGCACGCTCTAGCCTGTGCTCTGCCATTTCAGGTAGCCAGTGTGACCGTGGTCCATGTTCCGGATGAGAAATACCAGCTATCGGAGCGGATCTTATTTCAGTACCTGCTCACGGTGCAGGGGAACATGTACGAGCTGAAGGTACAGCGCTGTGCTCTCGAAACCTAAATCTTTCCTTATCACAGTTTGCAGGGTTTATGGTTCAATGTGCTTTGTGGTTCCAAAAAGAACCACATTAACAGCCTGTTTTTCGCATTTAGCAGGCATACGGAACCTAAACAAGCTGAATATCTGTAATATTATCAATTAATTGTGCAATTTTGGGCCAGACTGAGTTCTTTACAGATTTCGTACTTGCTTTTCCAAAATATAAGCCCTTAAATTAAGTTACCTAGGACAGGGCTAACTCCGGCACGGTCACAAATGTGTGACCGTTAGACGACGCCATGCAGTGGGATCTGAGGCCTACGAATGGCTGCCTGCTTTGACCAGGCCTCGTCACTTTGGGCTCCCTCTGTCCTCAGCCGCTCTTCATGTCCACTGGGGATGGCAGTCAGGCCGACAGCACAGACCCCACCTCAGACACGGAGCAGGAAAGGCCAAATCAGACCGGAGGGCCCCAGACCGGGACGACTCAAGAGGACGAGGATGAAGACGAGGGGGCGGCCCCTGGGGCGGGCCGAGACTGCGTGGTGTGCCAGAACGCCCCGGTAAACCGTGTGCTGCTGCCCTGCCGGCACACCTGCCTGTGCGACGGCTGTGTGTCACGCGTCCAGCACTGCCCCATGTGCCGCGCCTTCGTGCTCGAGGCCTTCGCTTTGTGTCAGCGCCCCCTGGAGGACGAGCAAGAGGGGCACCACAGGGGAGAGTAAATTCCCAGAGCGACTTTGGATGTTTGAGGACAGCTTCTTCAGTCCACCAAGATGTGCGCATTGGCGGGATGAGAGGAATGCATAACATGGCCTTTGGGGATGTTATTCCTGTGGAGATGCTATTCCTTCTGCAGTGAGGTGTCCTATGTACTCAGCTAACAGCTAACCTTAGCATTACTGCAGACTGCTGTAGTTCAGTGACATCAGCATTAGTAGAGTACCTCCCATGCGTTCATTCAAGAGACTGCCCCCCCTCGCGTACAGTCATAAGTTGCCATGGTCTTCATCAAGACGACGACTGTGTTAGGTGTTACCATCTCAATCAAATGAATCCCGTGCAACTATGCACACTTTGGAGCGATGTTTGTGAAGCTTGAGTGGAAGATGTATGTATTTTTTCTGTGTTGTTGATTGTGGACTAAATTAAACTGGAAAGTGCTCAGTACTGCTTAGTTGCTGGTGAGCGCTTAGCTTCTTTAGCCGCTGATTTGGGTACCAGGTTTCTGTTGTCTGTCACCTCACATTGCTTAGCATGACTGTGCTAAATATCTTGTTTTGGTTACACTGCACAACACGGGGAGACGTGTGGGAGGTCCTGTAATTTGAGTCCTCCCCTATGAGTGTCTGATTGGTACATTCCTTTGGGTGACACCATTGTGGAACAAGCAGGGACACAAAGAAGCCTCACCGTGGCAAAGTAGAGTTTCACCTCACTGAAATCACACTTTCATCCCTGGCACATCCCCATGATGTTCTTAAAGTTTATTCTTACCCTTTAGCCATGAAACACATAGCATATGACATAGAATTACATATAACATACAGTAACACAGATTACACGCCTATGCTTCGGCAACAGAAGTACCCAGATGTGCTTAATACTTTGGAATGCTTTTATACGATACAGATTTAAATCAGTTGGATTACTTTTACTCGCTCATCAGATGTTTCTGTCCAAAGCAACATGAATTGAGGTGGCTGGTCATTTCAAACACAGTTTCAGTTAAACACTGACTTCTAGTCAGTGTTTCCCAGTCTGGTCCTCAGGGTCCCCCAGGCAGACCACAGTCCAGGGGGCAAAAACACAGACTGTCTGGGGATCCCCGAGGACTGGGTAGGGAAACACTGCTCTAGGGTACAACAGCCATTTCCATCCTGGGGCCATCAGCCAGCTGAATGATGTAGCAGGACACTCACACACACACACACACACACACACAGTAGCTGCTCTTCATCACTGTAAACACGATACCATTACCTGTGGCTGCCACCACTCATTAGCAGGTCAGAAAAATACCAGTGTTTATTTCATAGTTTCACTGCCTGTGTACATTGGCTGATTTCAGTATTAACTTATAAATCTCAGACCTGCTGCAGCCTACGTTTGCTTGACACTCATATCTGGCCTCTGGTGTAAAATGGATTCTTACCAAAACTCACTTCTAGAGCTTCCGATGTCCCAATAAATCTAACATGGCTGTCTACAAACTACCACTGAGTACTACTGTTCGATATATTCACTACTTAATGATTGTAAATACTGCTTAAGCACAAAATATTCTTCATCTCAAGGCCTTGCCACATATTAATAATGTTCCCCATATTCAGACCTGTGTATATCCTAGAAGGGATGCTAACAATGCTAACATACTGTTTGGTTGTCCAGAAATTTCGTCATTCTCGAAGTGCTCACAATAAAACTCATCAGCTTTTTTGTAATTCACAGTTAACATAACTACATCCATGACAGTGTGGCATTTGCAGTCAGTCAAAATGAAATTAAACATCTAGTTAGCATCCACAGCTAGTTGTAAAGGTGAGGGACCGCTCACCTTGGACTGATTTAGACGTCGTGCTCATGACTGACCCCTGCTGGCGATTTGTTGCAGGACATCTGCAGATGGGCCATAGGCAGGCCTTATAATTTCTACCTCAAATGGAAACAACACCTCTGATTGGCACTCTGAAAATTATTTCACTGGGATTTCTGTGCTTGGTAGGTTCAGCTCACGATGAATTTAAAACCAGACTGGACACACACTAAGCACATCTAGACACATGTAGATAGGCCATGTTCTGCATGTCTTGGAGGTAGTTCAGTGGAACTCATACAGGTGCACTGGCACACACACAGACGGCACGTGGATTTTACACACGGGTTGGCATGATGAGCTGGCGAGGCGTGGCGTTACGGCACGTGCTCCTAAGACCTGCGGATGAGCTTCAGGAACTCGTCCCGCGTCTTGGGGTCGTCACGGAACACTCCCAGCATGGTGCTGGTGACCGTCTTGGAGTTTGTCTTCTGCACGCCTCTCATCACCATGCACATGTGACTGTAAGGGAGGGAAACGGCTGGAGTTTGGAGGAAACCCCCAGACAAGTGCGTGCTGCGACGACTACCCAAGCGACCGGGGACACGGTGTCACAGAGATGCATAAATGTTAATGAAACAGCTGCTATACTTTACCAGACATTCTTTGCATCGTTGCTGTTTATTGACGTGTAACTGATGCCACGAGTCATGTCTGAGGATGGTGTGTGGCTCGATGGGATAGAACTTCTACATGCAATCAGAAGATCACTGGTATGACAGCCCAGGCTTAGCAGATTGATCCCACAGGAGCCGTGAGCATGGACCCTAACTCCCCCCCCAGGTGCTACAAGCTGGCTGACCCTGCGGTGTGACCCCCACCTCTCCGTGAGTGTCATGGAGTGCAAGATGGGGTAGGTGAAAAGAATTTCCACACAGGGATCAATGAAGTATCCTATTTTATGCCTGTATTCATACTACTGTAAACCTGAAATTTCCTTTGGCATTATGTATGCATCCATCCATCTATGCATCCATCCATCCATCCATCCTTGAAGGGTATTGTGTAGCTTTTATTCCAATACTGCTTACAATTGTATCTGGTCCTTCATTGGATGCTCATCCTAAAAAGCAATAAATGTAAATGTACTCTAAATATGTATAGTTCATCTTGTCTGCATGTAAATGGTGATACATTGAGTTTGGCTTTGAATCCACTGCCGGAATAGGAACAGAAACGGAGATGGGATGAAACTGGAATGCTAGACCATCAACGAGGCGTTTCATTTTCCCTCCAAAATTCACACCAAATTCCCCTCGCCACGTAATGCTCAGTGACCCTTAACGCTTTTTTGTTTCCCCTCAGGAGATCCATCAGCATCGCTTCTGGAGTTCGGGGAGGCTACAGGAAGACTCACGTGGCCTCGACGACCACGCCGACGCCGGCCGGCTGCAGGGCCTCCGTGATGGCAGTGGCGATCTGCTTGGTGAGACGCTCCTGGACTGGGACACAGACACACACAGGGAAAGCGTCACAGTGAGGCTCACAGAGAGCCTTGATGCAGGCACTTCCCAGGACGGCCAGTTCCGCACTCGCACTCCCACACAGTCACTACGGACAGCAAATGCCGTGTGTTCATCGTAATTTCACTAAATATAAATTCACTTGAATAGGGACATTTTAACACACGTTTGTTACATTAACACTAACTTCTCAATGAGTGTAGAAGACAAGTTACAATACTACATGGTAAAAAAAAGTTACCTTGTAATCGCCTACTGTACATTTCAACAACCCTGGAAGGACAGAAAAAAATGTACTGAATATAAATTCATGAAATCAAACCCCTGAGGGCAGTAACATTGACTGCGACTTCAAAGCAGGATTAAACCCATGTGAATTGGGGAAACGACAGACATCTGTAATCAGATTAGCGTACAAAGACGGGCAGGCCGCAGTTAATCTAAGACGGCCGCATCACGGCAGAGGCGTGACCCCGAGGAAGTTCTCTGAAGGCTTCTACAGGAGGCTCTGGCACATCTGAGCTGTTTTTCAACATTTGCATCCCCATTTGCCATGACTTGTGAGTCACTGAGGGAGCCCCGACCCTGATGACAATAATTTGAGAATAAGGGCAAATTAAAAATGTCAACAAACAGGTGCTTCATACTAACATTTCCCTCCTTACAGGAGTCCCAAACGGGGTATCTCCATCCACAGACCAGATCAGCTTCGGATAAATATGCTCAAGGCTGCCCATAAGAGGAGAGGAAGGGGGGAGACTTCATGAAGCCAAGGCCTGTTTTTTTGTGCAGCACTGACTATGCTAATTAATAAGCAAGAACAACATTAGAAAGAACCGATTGCTTTTAATCTCTGCAGCGTGTCATGTGTGGAGGCCATCTTGTGCTTCACGTGCCTATTAAGGTGTCTAAATTCAGTGCAGCGTGAGTGGTGTCCCTCTGCGAGCCTTTATGGGAGGCCCTCACTGGCTCTGCAGATAAGAGCCAGCTCCATCTTGGTGTGTTCCTTGAGCTCCCTATTGGTGTGGAGGCGGGCTGACGCGTTCGCATCCCACCAATCGGGAAGAGCGGAAGCAGCTTATGACCACTGTCTGCGTTTCTTGGCTTTCTGCTGGAGTGCGAGTGAGCCAGACAAAGAGGTCAGGCAGGATGAGTGGCCCACTCACATCACGCTTAATCTGCTTACAGCCAGTGAACTGCACCTTAAGAGGACACAGCCCTCCGGGAAGGAGGGCAACTACTGACATCACCCACAACGCAAACATGCTGGGCACCAAGAGACAGATCCCCCTGGAGAGATACTTGTTCCTTAGACTAGTATCCAGAAACATGATGTGTCCAAATGGAACTTGGTTCATTCAAACGACATCAAAAGCTTTACATCTTTATCATTTTACACCTTTCTTAATCAGCCATTAGTCAATTTATAACATCATGTTAATTTTCATTCAGAAAAAAAAGTTAATGATCTGGTGTGTGGATTTCTGTCAGTGTTTGGTAGTTTCAAATAATTCCCATGTAGAACATTTTTTACAATACATAGCTTCAATAAAATCCAAACCCTACTGCATATATCAAACTTGCCAAGTTCATTTCAAGCATACAGAAATATGAGAAAGGAGAAAACACGACTGTCTATAATTTGTCTGTGACCTACATTCCTGGAGATCAGTCTGATCGTCAGACGTGGAATTTTCAGGTCCAGAAAGTAAAAATCCAGACCAAGATTTTGTTTCAACCAACCAGTTGCGTACTCTGTGACTCTTTATACTCAACTGGTTGGTTGAAATAAAGTCTTGGTCTGGATTTGTACTTTCTGGACCTGAACTATCCACCTTTGCTGATGGATTACATTGCAAAGCAAACCATATGAGACTGAACTGGCACAACAGTAAATATGCAAAATATTATAATGTGTGTATTGAGTAGAAATCCACTTTCACTGTGCATTTTTCCAGATTTTCAAAAATACTTCTGCAGGAAGAATATAAATAAATAGGTAATTTACACCGTACATAACATTCCTGTGATTCTTGTTCTTGCAATTTTTATTAAAACTGCTCCATATGTCATACAAATGCTATTTGATACTGCTGTCAGCCGCAGAGTCATGTCAGGTGGTGCCCTGGAATACTTCAGGGGAAAACTCTCACCAAAATGAGAGGGTGATGACTGCTGCCCACAAGTCCTCTCAGCTGCTGCACTCACCTGACCAGTTTACTGAGTCCCAGTACCTTCTTGCAGGGAAGGTAGCCGACATGGACCTACAAGAGATGGACACCACAAACAGTGCTGACAGTTCCAAGGCATGGGTGATTTTCATTGCGTTACCACCATGGTTGTGAAAAATCTGCCCTAATGACACATCAGAACTCAATAAAATAACAGTATCAAGTCTTTCGTTAGGACATACAAGCCATTGCTGTACACCTAGAGTGCAGAAAGGGTGGAACAATTAGTCATTATGTTATAGATCCATGTGTTGTATACATACAGCACAATCCATACTGGGGTCACATTACCGGGTTGCCTTGTAGGCATCAGAACAGGCAACCTTCATCATGTAAACCTTAAGGTCAGCTTGAAAGGAATTACATCACTCTTTGCTTACGGTTTGCAGGCAGAATAGGTATTGTGATGGTGCTGGGTGGAGCTACAGGATCTCCCAGTTCATCGTGATGATGGGCCACGGTTTGGTCTGAGTCAGAGCATCATGATCATGTGGAAGCCGTTTAATGATCGTTTTACAGGGATCATTGCGTTTCATGCACATGGGCCAGATGTAGACATTAGACAGGCCACATCTACTAAGAGACACATCCAGATTCTCACAAGGGATCAAGCACATTTCGTGATTCAGAAAAAATAAGGAGCTCATGGATCATGGGCTTGTCAGACTATTAGACACTTATGTTAAAAGATGTTATGTGTATGAATAAAGTTGAATGTTCACGTTTCATGATTGTATGTAGGCTCACACCTATGAAAGTTTCCCTCCAAGAAGATTTTTCTTTTACTGTTCATAATAGAATGCCAGAGCTTTCCTGAGTAGACACTTCTCAGAGAGATATACCTCTTAGCACATTTCAGATCAGACTTGGGCTACCACAGCACTTCATCTAGACCAGGGCTCTTCAAATCTGGACCTCTATTCCAAATCTAGGCCTTGTTTACAGTTCTACCAATTACTGATTCTGATTGGCCACAGGGGGTTCACACCTGGCTCACAGGTAAAGGAAGGCTGGGAAATCAGCAGTGCTCAGACCTAGAGGACCATCAGTTGCATAGCCCTAATCTCAACAATGAACAACCCAGGATGTTGCCACTAGGTCCCCAGCTACAGCCCCTTTATATATGTCTGTGATTCATTCAGTTCATGTGTGGACGTCAAACACCAAAATATTTGGTGATTTCTTCCCAGGTCATAAGCAGGAAGACAGAGGTCCTACCGTTCCAGTGAAGGGCACCAAGTGATGCTCACACATGGAAAACATATCGATGTCCTTCACTATAACCATGTCGTCGTGGCCTTCGTCGAAAATAGCATCATTCAGCACATCTGAAAGATAAAGAAAGCAACATGCTATGCCTTTATATCTATATCTAGAGGCTATAGAGTATTCACCTCTTCATGTCTGATGTCAGACTGCCTGTGCCATCCTTGACCCCCCCCCCCTGCCCCCAGCTCCACGCTCTCAACAGGATCATATTGTTATTCAAATGAAATCCAGCTTCCTCTGTTTACAGACAGAACTGAATCTTCTGGTTCAGGATTTTTAATTTCCTGACTGGCGACCTCATAAAGGGCAATGTTTCCATGGAGACGAGGTAAGCAGACTCTGACGCGTGACTCTGAGGTCCCGTGGTGTGCTCTTCCTAGCATTGTGCCCTATAGCGTGAACTTTATGTTGCACTTAACCAGGTATGACAAAAGCCACCAGCACTTGGGTCTAGACACAGCAGTGTCAGTGCACGCGTATACATTCAGAAACACGCCTTCTATTCTTGCCATACTGTGATCACACCCAAGGCATGGCAAGGGCGAAGTCCATCCACTCATGTTCTACACTAGTGGGCAAAATTGTGGAAACACCTAACATTTTTAGCATTAAGCTATAAAAATTACTATTACATTGGACAATTAAATAAGTAACTGGAGCATTTGAAGAATAAGGTTCTGTAATCTCTTAAAATTGTTTCCACAATTTTAGCTACTAGTGTAGCAGCTGCTTCATGTTTTCTCTCTTTTTTAAAAAAATAATAATAATAACACACACTAATTGATTCTCTTTATGTCAATCCTCCCCACCCCCAACAAAAAAAAATTAGCTACAGATGTAGTGGGAGTCAGACTGGTCCAGCCAATCACGTCACAGCATGCAACTGATTGGTGCGTTTCTTCCTGAATGGTACCAAACGACTAACCAGTACTTGACTAAACTGGTTAACGTAATTAGCCTTCCATGCCAACCTATACTTTTCCCAGATACTCTTGAAGAAGACATGCTGCTCCTTTAAAAAATATTTTAAACTGGATATTCACTAGGGGTAGAATGAATTAAACAATTATATACACGGAGCGTTGCCTTTTTTTGTAAAAGACATTAAACCAAGTTATGATATACCTGTTGGAGTGAGCACCGAGGATAGCTGATTAAACAAACGTAATGTTCAGGCGATACCGATCGTCTTCCTGCATAATATGTTTGTATCATCGGAAAACTTAAAACATCCAACTTCAATTCAAACATCATATGCATTTGTAAGTAACTTGACAGCTTACTTAATTCGATTTTTCGAAGTGACGCTGAAGTAGCAAGTATACCCCTTTATAACTCACCTTGGATATTCTCCTGATAGCCTTTGGTAAAGTACTGCATGGCCTTGGCCGCTCTTGAAGGCGTTTGGAGGAGTCCGGGTCTCTCGGGGTTTTCTCCCAGACCTCTGAGAATACTGGAGTAGGCTGAAATAAGACTGGGCAAGCTGATCTCGTTATCTTCCACACTTCGGGTGCGCATTTCATTCCAAGTAACACTGCTGCAGCCCTTCTGAGGGTTTGGTACCAGGATTACTTGCTTACTGTTAGTCTCCTTTAGGGAATTGGATATTGGCCCCGTCTCCGCCAAATGTCCGGACTTATCGTTAAAACTAACCCCTTGCCTCGTGCTTGAACCATCCATTATTCCAGGTTATAGTCTGACTTTTTTCCACTGTTTATAAGAGATAACGGTGTACTGTCATCAACCTAGTCCTTTGCGTTTTCTTGTTCTTTATATGTCTCCCCGGTGAGCGTGCGCCACTGCTTGTTGGCCGTTCTCTCTATTTCATATACCTGAAGATCAAGAAAATTATTTTGCTTCCTCCGCCCCCCAGTATACTCAGTATTTGCTATTGGACGCCCCGCTGAATTGCGTCACATAAATCAGCGGCAAGCACCGTAAACCGATAGGGGCTGAGCCTGTGGATGACAGCTAGTACATCTGAGTCCGAGTATTTTTCAGAATGTATAACCTGCCGTGGGCATGCTGTGTGCAACCGATTGGTTTTTAAGTGACACATAGCAGTACCAACAACGCAGTATGTCACTAATACACCTATGTGTAATAACACCGTGATCGAAAGTACAGTTAATTTATATGATGCTTTTTTTTTTTATATATATACATAGACCTTTGTGATGATTGTTGAACGTTGAGTAACATGCTCCTCTGTACGGAAAACACAATGCAATGAAAGTATTTTTGACCGCAGAAGTTATTATTATTATTATAACCATTGAACAATATTCCGACAATGTTTGGAATTAACTATGCGCTATCCGGCTTTACAGCATTCCATGGTATTGTTCTAATTATAGTTTATTTATATCGTACTTCATTATATATGTGTTGTGTCGACGGGATGGCTTACTGGCATTGCTCAGCACGCTCCGGGTGTTGAAAATAGCCTTTGCTTGTTGTTGTTGTTGTTGTTGTAAACAGCTCTGCTGTGTCCCTGATCGTTGCCTTTGTCGTGTGCGAGTCCTGACCAATCCTCGTGTGTCCGTAACGGCTTTGTAGATACTTCCCGTGTGTAGAACCCACCCTGATCAACACGTCTCGGTGACGGTGGGGTGTACGTTGAGATTTAGTTTTGCTTCTGGGTTGGACAACAGTTCGTTTAAAAGCTAACAATAAAAAACTCCGGCGTTATAAATATGTCAGTATCTTTTGTCCGGCGCTTTGGAACTTGGAGCTGCTGAGTATCACAATGTATCAGTTCCTATGGAAGTGTATTGAAGGCTGAAAAGGGTGGTTCACATCCAAGCCACGGAAAAATACAGTGAATAAAGGTATTCGCGCTGAACAAGTGGATGATTCAGCCGTAGGTATGCATCACTGCTGCAATTTCATGTACCAACCCACATAACAAAATTTGTCTGGCCCACTTGTGGGCCACACCCTTGCCTCAGTTCTGGCCCAAGTCTGGCTGGGTC
>JAODLC010000043.1:11211297-11224568 GCA_026781145.1 Hippopotamyrus pictus | reverse complement strand
GAGGGAGAGAGGGAGGGAGGGAGGGGGAGAGAGAGAGAGAGTAATCCATGGCATTACTTACTGTTTGCTATTCCCGGTTTATTTGAGTATTGAAATAGATTTGGCTGACGAAACAACTTTAGATGCGTGAATAAGCTGTGGAACTCCAGCTGAAAGAATGGGCACCGTAGCAGGATACTAAGGATCAGTGGAGAGGTTTTAATCATTTAATATTGTATTAATATTAACATTCTTATTATGACCATTATGCTCTTTTGGTTTGCAATCAGTTGTCTGGCCTACTATAAAAGATTTGTTGAGTCAGTGAACATTCAATACCACAGCTTTAAGAACCTAGAGTTTTAATTTCTCTTCATTAAGGTGGACACACATCACACTGATTAAATTATACTTCTCTGAACCTTTCTACTGACTTTTTCTAATGCTACCATGCCACCATTTGTTACAAATACCTGGGATATGTTGGCTAGTTGCATGGATTCTTACACATCAATTACCAACAGTTGTTCTCACTGCATGACAGAGATGGGTGTAAATGTCATTCATATGGCACAGATCCTCATTCATTCCCCCAAGCATGCTTCTCAATATGTTGAAACCTCCTTAGTAGGTGACTGTGTCTTTTGTGGAGTGACGCTGTCTCTGATAAGATACCTGGGTGAGTGAGAGATGTTGTACTGCAGACTTGATATAAGCATTTCTGCCATAGAAAAGTTGAGGTACAACCCATCACCTTTAAACAAATATCCGTGTTGCCGGAACAGATTACAGTTGTAGATGAAATGTACTTTTTGTGAGTTCTGCACGCAGATGTGAGCCAGGTATGTGGTCTCGACGGCCTGCTAATCCTTCGAACGACTATGGACAACGGACTTGATACATGCATTTGTACTGTGAGAGATGTAAGGAGCTCCAGTAGGTGGACAAAATTCCTTTTCAGAGTCTCAGACTGCTCTTTAGGGATGTCATTTGAGCCCACATGCACAGCGATCTGGCCAACATTCTGGTGGATATGTAGGAACTCTGGGATTTTCTCGGTTATGCCGCTGACTGTGGCACCTGGGTAGCAGAATTTTTTACATAGATTTGTTACTCGCATCCCTGATTACTGATGAGTAGGGTTCTGGGTGTGTTTGCATCCATGGGGGGGGGGGGATTTTCTGGCTGGCTTGTAGAGCGGCCAGGCTGTGTGGTGTAGGTTGCACAGTGCGGGTGATGCTGGGGGCTGTCAGGACCCCGATGGCGCTGGTGATGCTGGGGGCTGTCAGGACCCCGATGGCGCTGGTGATGATGGGGCTACAGGCTGGCTGGTGTGGGGGGCTGCGAAGACTGAGCGCAGTGAGGCTGGAAGGGTGGCTGGGGCTCAGGTATGCGGAAGGGACTCCGGCTCAGACTGAGACAGCACCTGGTACCAGTTACCAAGCTTGATTGGTGGCTGTGAATCAGGGTCACTCCAAGGCTGCATGTTGCTTTAACCTCTATGGATGACCGTCCAACTCTCTGTCACTTCAGAAATAGATGCTAAGATCGGCTCAGCGCCCATGTGACGTGATCACGGCAGTCATGTGATGCCAGGTCACTGTTGGCATGCCAACGTGGACAGAAACCCTATAGGCATCTAGGCCGAGAAACACTGCACTTAGCAGCGACCAGCTACATGCATTCATCACTGTCCAGTGTAGTCGATCATGGCCTGTTTGGCCTACGTTTTCCTCCTATTGACTGCATTGAAAGACTACAGGTAGTTTTATTAATTAAAAAAAAATCAGAGGAGATGACAAGTTTAAGGTTACTAATCACAGATTAACCGGGTATATGGTGTGGAAGCAAACAAATCAAGTCTGTCAATGTACATATGCATATTAAAATTAATCCTGATATTTTCATTACCAAAGTAAAATTTCAAAACACTGCATGTAATTAAAACTTGTATGGGGAAGTACAGTTCAGTGATTACCAGCATAAATTATAGTGCAGCATAATAATGATATGTGTAATAATAATAATGACAACGACAAAGAACACTCCCGATATTAATAGCAAAAAGAATTCATTTTATTTTTCAAATTGCATTTTTAACTAACTGCTTTGCACCTATTTTCTATTTACAACGTCTGCTATAAACTGACCCTTTTCTTCCACAGGGCTCGTCTATTTACAAGGGGGAGGGGGACAGCTCTCACATGGGGGTGACAGCGAGTGAGCACACTGCACAGGATTAGCGGAATTCACTTCTCTCCAAATTAAAGCTTTTTTTTTTTTAAAAAACAACAAAAAACGCATTGTGTCTGCTGACAGACCTACGGAAAACGGAAGCTTTGAAGACGCCGACTTCGTTGGGTCACAGGACTGACCCCGTGCATACAAGTCGGGCCACGTGACTCTTGCATGTATTTTAGGAACAGCTGTCAAAATTTACAACTGTAATTACTATCCACAGAAAGAGCCACAGAGACTTCATGGCTCCTGGGCGCCCAATATCCTGCACTGCTGGGGGCAACATTTCCTTGGGAAGGGGGTGGTGCATATCCACATGCTCTCTGCGCTAAAGGTTTGCGATGCATTACATTGCCCTTCAATGCATACTTTTAATTAACCAATTCCATTCAACCTTCTGTTTATGGACAAATTGTGGTCATATGTACACAGAAGCCTAGAACTCACAAAATGTAAGTTTTGGTTTAGCTGCCCTGATAAAATTGTATGATACTCTCTTGTAGCTTCCATCAATCTACAGAATGCTCCTCATCGCCTCTCAATGGACATGCGGTTTCACTGCAGGCGGTTATACTGAAGCTTTCTTACTTGTACCAGTTGAACAGATGAACAAAGGCAGAAAACCCATTTGCATCTCAGAAACCCAACCTTCACTGTACAGCCTGGCTCACAGCATCAAACTGCTGGAAGGTCCTTCCTGCCTCAGAGTTAACAGACAGTACGGGTAAGAATAATATTAGCCGAACCCATTTTCACATCCAGTTCTTCAGATCATATTCTCCATCCTTAATAGTGTCTACCACAATGGTGGGAGCAGGAAAAAAAATAAAGTTTGAAAAGTGCATTGCTTAAATATCGTGCTGCTGAAAACACAGAATGTTTTAAAACATTCTAATATCTGCAGAATTATATATATATATTCTCTTCAGGGTTTAAATATGAAAGACGAAAGAGGTCTGTAGCACCAGGAGTACGGTCATCCCTTAAAATGATAAGCCCAAGCAGTGTGCAGCTAATCTCCAAAGAGATGCTTCCTTTTTCAATTTTTATAAAATGTAAAAAAAGGAGAAAAAAAAAAACCCTTAACAACAAAGCACTGTCTGTCTCCAGGCCGGGCCTATCTGTTCTGTGCAGCAGTGACTGAAAGGCTCCCACAGTCCTCGTCCTCTTCCAGAGTACGTTTCAGACTTCCTAGAAGGGAAACCGCACCCAGGGAAATCACTTTAAGCTTATGGCGAAAGTCCACATAAGACGTTATACTCAGATTATTGCTGATTGTCTATCATCAAATACAGGTATACTATTCCCAAAGAACAGTAACACCTCGAACAGAGATTCTCCATTCAGTGTAACTCCCGCTTTAAAATTTATTTTGACGTACAATGAAGGTCCGCATTCTTAATTTAGGATATTTGCATAAGTATAATATTTATAATCATACAAACAATCCCATACCTGTGTTCTCCCTTGTCTAAAGGCAACTGGGATATATATTATTCTATGATTAAATATTCTATATATTGCACTGAGCCGATATCAAAGATTGCAATTGGAGCCAATTGAGGCATTTTTAAAGCTGATCAGTATCAGCTACCACAACCTGATCTATTTCATTTCCCACATCTGCCCAATTTACGTCAAATGCAGACTGTAACGTTACGTCACACGCCGCAGTAAGCCTGAGGCACACGGCTCGAAAGTGCAAACTATCGAGATGTCAGCCGTGTGGAAATTTTCAAAGTAGCCCAGCAGCTACCTGCAACATTTACAACACCATCCCTCCGAGAACAGGTAGCGACAGTGACATTTACAGCAAGAAATTTAATTAGGCACTTGCAGAAAAATCGTATGGAAGAATACTGGGAAATGGTGAGGCTCACACAGATGAAGAATGCACTGAATGTATGCTTAGTATTTATTATATTAATATAATTATATTTATTTATCCAATCAGGACTCAGGCCAATATAAATATTGAATGGATCTCCTCACTGTTTCTGTGCGTTCCACTCCACTTACGCAAATCACCCTCATTGGTTGAAATGGTTTCTGTGTCACTGACCTGGCATCCCAGCCTGCATGGAGAACGACCTGCCAAGCTGGACCGGTGACATCATTTGAATAGTGAGCTTGGCTAAGTAGATTGCCTCGTACTCCTGTAAAACCAGGAGAAAATTATCTTTGGGTGAAAATCAAAGCAGATTAATATGACCAAGCTGAGTACAAACAGAGGCAGAAACCTGAAAAACTCCCCAAAAGGGTTACAGAGACATTTACCTGTAACTGATGTACAAAGCCCACATTGGGATTGATGCAAAATCTTCTCTCTTGTACATGGCTGAAAGCATCTCTGTACACCAAAAACACAGTGCCAGAAATCTTAAATAAAAAATTCAAGTATACTTAAATGTTTTATAAATCAAGCACATACTCTACACTGTCAAAAATAATTTTAAAAACAAAGCATAAGTATTAACGATTTAACCTGTATTTAATCTTACCTGTATTTGACACCAAACGTCTCCATAAGGTAAGCAATCACTAAAGCAGCACTACAACAATAGAGAAGAATGTTATAAGAACGGTCGACAAGAAGCAAAGATCTTGCAATGGAGATACAAGAGGCAATCGTCCACAATTAGGTACAGCTGGTGAAAACATAAAGCCGACCGACCTTCTAGATATCCCTGCGTTTCCATGAACAAGGACCTTCCCTGCAGACAAGGTTTGGGCAATAAAAAGAGCAAAAAAAGAAAAAATCAGCAAAAATACGTAAGAGATTGGAACGTATGATTTAGAGCGCAGGAAAATAAACATTACTAGAGTTAAACTAAAAGTGAAATAAAGCACATATAGTAGAGTAAATTTAATGTCCTGTACCTCCGGTACTTAAACTCTCATCGATGAACTCTTTTGTCTGAGGAACAAAATTAAGACAATATAAGGAGCAATGCACAAGTTCTGAAAACTTTCAAAGCTGTTTACAGGTACAGGACTCATGTAATGCATGTAATGCATGGTCACTCACCATGGGGAAAAACCTAATTATATTCTCCACAGGGTTGTCAGCAATATCCAGAACAAGGTATCTGTATGTTAGAGAAATATTGCTGTTTTAATGTTTTATCTCAAGCAACTATAGAAAAACAACGCAGTCAATATAAAGCAAAGTATGATTGCTTTTCAGTTAGCCCAAGTATAGCAGCATGCAGAGAAGTCTCTCACCTAAATTCCTGTGGGAAGTTGGGCTTGATGAAATTAGCTTCAATATCCTGTCTGATGCAAACTATATGAGTTATCCCTCTTTTTTCCAGAGTAGAAAGCTGGAGAATAATTAGATTGTATAATTAGCTGCACTTTTTTTCAGAAAAACAGCAGGGAATAATGACATACTCAACACGGTGAGGTAACCTGGGTAACAAAAGCTCACCAAAATTCAACGAGAAATAAACCAAGCAGGGAGCTGTCTGACCTTAAATCATTAGCAACATTCTTAGCCTTCCTAAACACCATCATTACCTTGCTCTTCATTGCTGCCGAATAAGGACCCAGAAAAAGACCAGGAAGGATTTCCTGAAACAATGAAGTTCTAGATGTGGTAAACATGGATTGAGATAAAGTTGCTGTTGATGATCGACACCTCTGTCCAATGGAAACCGGTGCCTAACCATCCCAGTGCAGTGTGATCTCTCTGTGATATGACACTGATTAAATTGAATACTGTTTAACAGTATGCATTCAGGCAAATAAAAAAAAATGGCATGATTATGGTAACTGTGTAACATCATCGCAGTTAACTGCTAAAAGACAGGAGAGAAAATGTTTCGCCTACTAAAATGACTGAGTATTCTTCGGTTTTGTCATAGTGCAAGGTAATCAATGTGAGATCTATTAGAATAATATTTTTTTATATTCAAATTTTTTTAAACAGGTACATTCAGAAAAAAAATGGTAAAAACTTGTATCTCTGCTTGTCACTTGGGCAGTACCCTTGTAATTACACCTTGGACTCTGAGGGACATCCCAAAAGTACAAACAGCATTAATGTACCATAAATGGTACATAAATGTTCTTCAGAGTCCATTTCTGTACCTTAAAAGTTACAATTACCTACAGCTAAGGGTACAATTGGCAGACCCTTGAGGGTACAGCCCCAGTGACAAACAAAAGTACAATTTTTTACCCTTTCTTCTGAGAGTGTATGTGCTGATGTTAATAACCCGATGTGTCCATCAACCTTACTATTGAAAAAAAAATGGAGTGTTAAAAAAAACGTTCGCATAGAATCATAACTACAACCCGACTATTTATATTTCTCGAATACGAAGTACACATAATTCCCGTGTTTAAATTGGTAACATTGCTTACTTTACAGATTTTTATATTTTATATTTTTATTTATTTATTTTAAAAAAGGTAGATTACAATCCACAAACGTGAAGTTTTACGATATATTACTTTTTTCAGTAAGTACTTATGTCCTGCAATGGGACACTAGGTATGATAAACCACGATTTTAGATACCTGCATGTCTCGCCTCATCGGATATGCCCAGTCCTACGAAAAGGAAGAGCACACGTATAGGTGACTGAGTGGCAAAATATCGATCATTAGCGTTAAGTACCACACCTATAACATTCAAAACAAAGTCGCTTCATACCGCTTAATAACCGCCAATAAATTTATCTAAAGTTACCTCCTACGTGCAGTTGTTCTTACAGTCAAAGTGAAATTAAGATGCTAAAAGCTAATATATTTTAACCTATTATTTACATGACAGGGTGTGTAAAGTAAGCTTGCTTTTCATCAATAAACTTACATTACTATGGTAATACCACTTAAAGGCGAGCTGTTTGTTGATTGTTAGCCATTTAATACTGAACAGTATATTCTGAAGATTACACGTTACCGAAATGCCTCAGTACTGCCCTGGTACTGAGAAACCAGGCTAGCTCAGTAGTAGTATTTTCTGTAATGTTTCTCACCAGCTGTTCCTCCTTCGCAGATGGAAGAGACGGAAACTGGAGTTTGTTCTTTTCGTCCATGGTGTAATATTTTAGGCCGTTATTCAAAAACGGAACAACGGGAGCGCCGCCGAAGTGGTTTGTTGGGGACCTCCACGACGTCCACATGCAGGTCCGCCATGCCGCTTCCGCTATCGGCTCGTCACGTGACCGCTGCACGCGCTGGGGACTGCGAGCTCGCGCCGTGCTCCTGCAATCGCGCGCAGCACAGCGTAAACGTGTCGCTCATTGATCCCTTTGGAGCTGGTCTGTTCCTGTAGGTGCGGCATAATACGACACACAAATCTCAGACTGAATCCCACGATTTTCCTGTACCTTCATGGATCTCTTCATGGGTCCCGTGATCTCTAGATGTGAAACAATTTTATTATATTTAATTACGTAAATTTTTGTGCGAGTTTATACCTCCATCTCCCAGGAACTGCTAACCAATTCGTTCCAATGAAATAAACAAATAATTATAAACCTGAGAAATTATGACGATAACCAACAAAAAAGATATTACATGTTGTTCTAGCCATGTCTAATGTAAACATAAAGTTCTTTTATTATAATTGTGATATCACATGAAATTGTTAGAGAGAGAGAGAGAGAGAGAGAGAGAGAGTGCATGAGAGATGGAGGCCGGGGTGTACCCTGGATGTGATTCCACTCCACTGTATAGCACACATGCTTTCCCATGTCTTACAAACACTACCTAGTCTGTTTGTCTATGGACAGTGGGGAAAAAACCAAGGATCTACCATAGCCTCAGAAAGCACTTGCTGCAGGAAGTCGAGGTACAGATACAGTCCTGATCAGTCCCTCGGCCCTGTTTCCATTTGGGAGGTCGTCCTATCCCAGTGCCCCTGCATGGGATCTCATTCTTCCCCATGTCCTTTTCTCCTTCTTCATTCCTTAGGACCCCAATGTATCTTTTTCACTCTCCAAGCTTTATTGTCTCCTCATCAATCAGGCATTTGATCATTTCATCCTCCTCTTCTTTTTCACAGAACCTTGTTCATCTCTCTTGTCCTCAGCTTTTCCTTCCCCCATCGCCTTTCCCCTGCCCTGACGGCACTCCCAGTCCATCTCCCAGCATACAGTAATGGCCGGCGGTGCTTAATGCATCTCCACTATCTACCGCAAAACAGTAAAACACCCACCAGCTTACTCAGCTGTCACCCCAACTCACACCTGCTCTCAATTTACACACATTTCATGACACTTTGTCTCACACCCTGCAGGAGACCAAAATTAAGCAAAGATTACACAAAACTAATCTTCACTGGAAATAGGACATTTAGTTAACTCCACACTTAAGGTTCCTCGTCATTGAAGATATTCACAGACACACAAACTCCAAGTTTCAATGGTCTGAAAACACACCTGCAAATAGTACAGCAGCCTGTTCAGTTTTATTCTGATCCTTTTTTTCAAATGGCAGTATTTTACACTGTAGTGATTATGTATACAGGTTTCTTCAGGGGACACGGACAGTTTACAGGTTGTTCTCGAGCTGTTTCCTCAGCGCAGTCCTCGGGGACCTCCAGACAGTGCACATTATGCTCCCTACCAAGAGCTGAGAGGGAGCAAAAAGATGGAGTGTGTGGGGATCCCCGAGGATCGGATTGAGAAACACTGCTGTAGCACATACATGTTCAAGTGACTCTAGTTAATCTGCACCCCCCCCCCGTATTTGTACTGGAATTTGGACATCAGACCCAAAAAGTCAACCACTGACAAAGTCAACCGATCAAATAAACAAAAGTTTTTTTTTATTGGACATACAGAAAAAAAACATGGGTGGGTAATAGTTGTGTACTTGCTCTAAAGTTATATTCTTAATACAGAAATGACAAACGTTCCAAGTTTTTTTTTTTTTTTTTTTTTTTTAAACACACCAGTTTGTTACTGGCTTTAAACAGGCTTGTAATCCAGCTTGGATTCAAGCTTTTTAGAATCGGCCACCTTGCGCACTGCCTTCATGAAGTCTTCCTGAGTCACGTACTCCTTAAATGCACGGATCGCAAACATACCTATGAGAGAGGGGAAAAAAAAAAAAATGTTACAAAAAAAAGTCATAGATATTCCACTGTATTTCCACTCAGATTTTATTAATTCACCTGCTTCGGTGCACACATTCCTTAAATCCGCTCCATTAAATCCATCAGAAAGCTTCACAATTGCTTCATAATCTGCAAATAAAAGTAAAACACCTTTAAAACTGCTCTTCTGTTACTCCTTGTTAAAACACCTTGATTAATTTCTAGAGTCCCAAAAAGTTGAGGCATCGTCAAAACTTGAATTTAGTTTCAAACGGTCTATTTGGAATGTCAATTAAAATGTGAGCAGGATGAACGTCGCTTTGGTTTTTACACCTCTCCTCAGGGGCACCTAAGACATTCCATGTGTTCATTAAATTTCACCAACAGCTCAATTAACTGATAGTTAAATAATTCAATGAGGTATTAATCAGCCAAACAAGATTTATTAGAGGTCAAGCCGAAAAAATAATACGAGTGCATTGTATGGTTCCTACATATACTGGCGTGATTTTAGGTTTTCAAATGGCTAAGCTAACAGCTTTGATAGACGCAATATTACAGGTTTCACATCAACATACAGATCATTTAAGCATTTTCTTTCACTGCCTAAGACTTTCATACAGCACTGTATATCAATGTGACAGACTAGGTATAATGCTGCTTTTGGAAAATAATAAACTGCTCTGTTACAGTTATCGCAGAACAGAGTGACAATTCTCAGTTCTGGATAGATCATTTTCTCCCTCTCAGAATGAGACTAGCCACAAGCACTAACCTTTGCAGGTAAACAATGACATACTATTCCCTGGACATACCCCATGTAGTAAATGCCAGACAGATTCACATCTCACTGTAAGACCGACCTATGTCTCCATGCTTGGTGATGGGGCCGGAATGGATCTTCAGGATGTCAAGGCGAGCCTGCTCATTGGGTAGCTCGATGTCTGAAAGTGAGGGAGACACAAAGTACGATGTTTGCAAGCCAAGGCACGAGGCTTCTATGATGTTCAATGTTAATATCAACATTGCACTTTATGCACCTGCACCACAAGGAACATAATAGTCAACTGGGTTGAGATTAGGTTTGGCCAATATCTAATTTTTCATATCATTCAGACACTATCGCGGTATATGGTATTTTAACTTTTCATAAGCAACAGTAATCCGGTATTTTGATATCTTAGTGATAAAGTTCACCAATATCATCCCCTCACCCCCCAAAAATCCGAAATACCGTGGAATAGTTTATTACCGTAATTACTGCTAAACCACTCGAGCCTAGTTCTGATCAATAAGTTTTTGTAAGACTGTTTTTTTTTTTACTGTCATAGGAAACAAAACTAGTAAGCTTTGCAATTTTAATGACTGTTCCTTTTCAAGATTATCTAATACAGTGGTGCCTGCGGTTCACGAATGCTGTGGTCTACGAGCAATTTGGTTCACGACCAAAAATTGAGTGAAAAAAATGCATTGATTCGCGTACAAAACTTGGCCGACAAACAGATTCCTCGAGCAGATTCCTTTTTTTATACTAGTGCAGCACCGGCGGGGGGCATGTCCCAGCATGCAATTGTAAATAGAAGGACCACAACCAGCACCCAACGAGCACCGAACCCAAACACACAGACGGGAAACACAAAGCTGTCAGACGGTGAAAAGCAAGATGCACACACGGTGTAAAGTTTACACACGATAAATACTCGTGAGGATTGGACCGGGTACACAGAAGACACGGGCAAACACACGCGCGACAATAGGGAAATGCAACCATTAACATGACGAACAACAACACAAGGGCTTTAAGAACTGTTAAAGAGCGTGATTTCCCCGGCAAGCAAGTTTCCATGTCTCTCTCTGCTCCCGCGATGCCTCAGTCCGCCCGTCGCCACACTATATTGTGTTTTTCTTTCAAGTTTTTACTATAAAAACCAGAGAATTAAGAAATTATTTGTTGGTAGGCTTGTGAACGGATTAATCGAATTTCAATGCTTGAACCGCAGGCACCACTGTATACGTTTTAAAAACCAGTTTGGTGTTTATCGTCGCTGCTTCTGCACAAGCTCTGCATCCGCTCTCCGAGTCAATCAATATATTTCGTCCTTGCTATCGGATTCACTCATAGATAATGATGATGATTTATGAGAAATTTAACAAACTGAGTGGAGTAAACCGAATAAGAACTGGTCATCAAAAGGACATTCTCTTCCTGCTGTACAGAAATATTCGGGATTCCACAGAGACGGCATTGAGCAAAACCAAGTACTTTGCACTGTTTTTCGTCTGTTAGCACAACTCACAGTAACACCACCAAATTATGTGACAGACTCTTGGCAGATAAATTCTATTCGGCTATAGTTTATTTTTGGGTAAGCTTTCAACTCTTTTTTTCTTTATAATTATTACAATACTTATCGCAAAAAAAAAAATCACTTCATGATTGGAAAAAATATATCATAGCCGTACCAGGCAGAGTGACAAATATACTGATTTGTTTTGTACATGTTCCTGTTGCTTTGGATACTGAAACAGAGCATAAATATAATGACCACAGTCAGGTAAAGGCGACGGGAGAAATGGCTTACGAATCTTGCGGTCCAATCTGCCAGGTCGTAAGAGGGCAGGGTCCAGGGTGTCTGGCCGGTTGGTGGCCATAATCATTTTGACTCTGTGCAGAGTGTCAAATCCATCCATCTGGTTTAGCAACTAAATGGCAAACAAAAATATGAAGAAAGACCTAACATGTACAATGTCGTTTGAAAAATAAACAATATTGAAACAAAAAGGTCTGCACCAAAATAATAAGTTAGCTGACAGACTAGAAGCTCACCTCCATCAGCGTCCTCTGGATTTCTCTGTCAGCTGATGTTCCCTCAGAAAAACGACGACCACCTTTAAAAAAAACAGAGATAGCATCATTCCTCAGAGGTCAGCCCCAATCCCATGTAAGGCAGCAAAATTCCTGGAATTTTCCTTCTATTTCCCATATATATCCATTAATTCCCATGTAAATTTTTCCAACTTGGAATATTTCCAAAATTCCCCATTCTAAACTTCTCATGACATGGAAAGTTTCCAGATATTTTCCACCCCTTTGCAACCTTACTTATTTAACTGTCCCGTTATTTTTCTTATAATTACCCGTTAAACCTTCCAATGTAATAGTCATAGAAAAGTAAAGCATGAGATTTAGCATTCTGCGCAATCCAACTAGGCACAGCTCCTGCTTTCTTCCCCCTTTCCCCCTCGGCTCGAACGGAGCCCATGGTGAGACCTCCGACTATGGTTACCAATAGCATCGATCTCGTCCATGAAGATGATGCAGGGCTGATGGTCCCTGGCGTAGTTGAACATTTCTCGGATCAGTCTAGCACTCTCCCCGATGTACTTGTCCACAATGGAGCTGGACACCACCTACAGTGCACAGGACGAGAGTATTTACTGCCAGGCAAACCGATTAGGTAATAATGCAAGAAATACAGAGTAGTGGTGGGGGGGGTGGGGGGGATGGTGAGGGAGCTCACCTTCAGGAAATTGCAGTCAAGCTGACTGGCCACTGCTCTGGCCAAAAGGGTCTTTCCAGTACCTATTGCAAAAAGAGGCAGAAAATAATTATGACAGGCTCATATTTATGTTCAAGAAATTACACACAAAAATTCAATTATTGAGAATCTGACAGCTTTTACAACACCAGTGTAGTAATCACGGCCCTGCTTTGCAAAAGCCTAAAATCCTGAAATATTACCAGTCTAGTATCTAAAGGGATATATTCACCTGGGGGTCCATAGAGAAGGCAGCCCTTTGGGGGGATAATGCCCACCCTGTGGAAGAGCTCAGGGTTGGTCAGCGGCAGCTCGATCACCTGAACGGGGAATTTAAAGTTAGACTGTGCAGGGAGGATAACAGTGGTGAGTCTAAGGGACGTGGGACAGGGAGGATAACAGTGGTGAGTCTAAGGGACGTGGGACAGGGAGGATAACAGTGGTGAGTCTAAGGGACGTGGGAC
>JAODLC010000043.1:11170977-11191303 GCA_026781145.1 Hippopotamyrus pictus | reverse complement strand
GAGTACTCAACTGGTTGGTTGAAACAAAATCCTGGTCTGGATTTGTACTTTCTGGACCTGAAATTTCCACCTCTGGTCCTCTCCCCGTATTCGGCGTTCTTTCTCCCAATAAATCCCTCATTTCCCTTATTCCTTTATTCCCATGCTTCTCCTCCCGTCGTGCTCACTGACGTGTTATGACACTCTGCTGGCGGTTTACAAGGACACTCTAGAGGCTTATAAAAGTTGCCAGTCGCCTACTGGAATCTCACACCAGCACCTGACCAGTTATGGTGGCTTCTACAGTAACAAAGACCACATGGGCCCTTTGGCCTCTGTTGCCAGACAGTCATTTCATTTTCTGTTTTACGCATGCAGGTTGTTTACTTCTGCTACGCCGAAGTGCTAGACTGTGTTTTTACAGCACAGATTGCTCTTAATAAGTAAGGAGGTACGAACCTATCCGGTACATTAATTTCTAAAATTGTAGAAGAAATTGCACCAAGAACTGATGATATCTTCTCATGTTGTTGTTCGTATTGGAAGCTACACCAAATAATGTTCTTTCCCTTTTCACGATCCCTGACAGCACTTCTGAGTATTTTTCTTGGCGTATGGATCACAGCTCATAGTTGGTATCTTCATGCAATTCCCAGCCAGGACTTCACTACTGAGTTTTACATATTATTTAAAAAATTTTACCACACCGACTACCAGACAGAGACACCTGGTACAGCTACTGTATAGTGTCGTTTCCCAATGGTAAAATACTGGTAATCTGAGGAAAAAGTAAAGCTTATAGGTCATATGCTGTTAATACTAATCGTAGCACTGCTGACGATTTCTGGAATGTTTTCAAAAGTGTCTTTTTTCACACAGGATTAATAGATTCCTTTGGGTGGGCTAATGTTCAGTCATGAAGAAAATGGCCCGAGAGTGTGTTTGAGGGGAATTTCTTCATAATTACTTTGTCAGTCATGGAAAAAAATAATGATAAAATAAGAAAAAACTGGTCTGGACGGTAGGTGACTTTTCACCATTCCCTTTAACGTCTGATGGTGAAATGGCACGCTCTCATTTGAAGTAGCCCTAATTGGTTGCTGTTGTTTCTTTTTTTTTCTTTTTTGTTACTACAGCTGGAAGTTCACTTTAGCAATAAATTGCTCAAGGGTACAAAGTTGTTGCAGGGGCCTCTGGGATTTTGAGCAAGCTCAAATGTCCAGATTCCATAAATAATCCCGGGCTTCATTCCTGCATTTTTGCATTTCTGGAACTTCTCGTTGTAAGACGCTCTGTTCGAGTGGAGCAGAGTTCATAATATCCTGCCGGTGGCCTTCACCGCTGCCTCGCGTTCCCACTTTGACCAGAGTTGGCGTCTACCCAGCGTGAGTCTGGCTGGACGGTGAGCTCCGGGTTCCTGGACGTGCTGCCCGGTGGCACCGGTCCACAGCCCAAGGGAAGGGCCATTCGGTCAGCGCTGGTCAGGAAGCGGCGGGGATGTGTGTGAAGGGAGAGCTGCTGGCACCGCGAGAATATCAAAATGAGGTAACCATGATGCATGCAGCGTGCGGGACAAGCCCAAGCACGAGTAAAATATGTACGCATTTTAGGCACACGCCTTCATTTTTTTAATTCTTGCGGTTGGAATCACATGCGGATGTTTGTCAATGAACAAAGGACTTTTTTTGAGCCAAAAAAATCTGTCGTTTCAACATTCATCAGTATCCTTGCTAAAACACAAAATGATCTGCCGTGGGACATGAATTATGTTCTTTGCTTTTGCGTAAAATAAAAAAGTCTGCTTCAGTATTTCAAACGTGCATCATGACACTGTCCTTAGTCCTTATTCTTTCGAAGTTAAACCTGTACTCAGAACCAAAGACTCAGGGCTGATTATATCTAGATCATATGAAAGGTAACTCGAGTTACATGACTC
The DNA here is from genome assembly GCA_026781145.1 of Hippopotamyrus pictus. NCBI lineage: Eukaryota > Metazoa > Chordata > Actinopteri > Osteoglossiformes > Mormyridae > Hippopotamyrus > Hippopotamyrus pictus. Next base: position 11,189,388 of record JAODLC010000043.1, on the reverse strand, counting down.
ATAAATTGACTCAGATTTGTGTCACAAACTTGATGACTCAACACCAAAAATGATGGAAAGACTTGAAGTTGAAGGTAACATGGCTTGAGACTTGACTCGGACTTGCAATGTTTTGACTCAAGACTTTGACTCACCAAGGAGTGACTTGCTCCCATACCTGGATCATACAGGACAACAGTAACATTATGTATTCACTGTGTTTTAGATGACACCAAGCATAGTGTGTCAGATTCATATTCAACTCCTGATAGAGAGAGTAATAAATTTCCAAACTATAAATACACATTGCAAAAAAACATTTATGCATGCCTAAATACATATTTCCAAGTGTCAACGCCAAGGGGGATACATGATCTGACATTGAAATGCCCAACACATCAATAATGCACAACTGCTTCAAAATGAAGAGATTAGGCTTTCTGCTTTATTAGACTTCTCAAGGGAATGACTGGGCTCCAGTTACACTTATTCCTTTAATAGAGCTTTTTCCTGTGGGTGCAACTTCCTTTGAGGTTACAGAAGGGGAAAAGATATACATGTTGCAAGGAGATAGTAATGTTTTGGTAGGACTGTAGTAGAACTGACAAGAATTACTGGAATGTTCTTACAACAGATACAGGGTGGAGAATTACTCTGGATGGCACAAGAAATGAGACCAGCATCTCTGTGATGGACATATCATATGTTAATGTCAAAACATTACTAAGAAGAAGGTTGAATCTAGGGCAAGTGCCTAACTGCCAAAAAAAGGCATGGGTTCGTGAATAGAGCAGATCGCTGGTCTCGATATCCACAGTGATCACAATCTAAAGACAAGATGCGTCATTGACTGAAGATTGACTGAAGATAACATTTCTCTCTTTAGTTAATAAGCTCCACAATCTTTTCTGTCTAGTAAGCTACCCTAATTCCTGATCATTTAGGATTTACTGATACATTTAGGGTAAGCTGAGCACTTTGAATGTAATTGTTTATATACATCCAGTAGAACAATTCAGTAACACAAATTGAGCGTAACATACTTCACTGCATTTTCCGTTAGATAAAAGTGTATGCCTTGAAATTGCCACCGATAATTATTGATTAATAATGTGCTCCTGTTCTTAAGAAATAAAGATTTAAGCAAGAATAAAGAATGTCCAATAAAAATAGACCAGCTGATCCTCCACCATAACCCAAGTAGAAAAGGCCTCAAAACATGCACAGAACTGGTTTGCTCTTCGGTTAAGCAAGTATGACAGAAACATTTCTTGAGGATCAAAACCGAACCATGTATTCCAGTCAAATTATTTTCATTTTAAAAAGTTAGATGTTTTCCCAAGCTGGAAGTTTAGCGAAGGAACATCTGGTAAACAAAATTAAAACAATCACTTCTGATTTAAAATAGGCCTATTTTGATTAATAATGCCATGGGAAGAGGTCCAAGTTTCATATTTTCTTGTGGTTATGGTCTTAAGAAAGGCTTATGATTTCCATGCAGCCTTTAGGAAATTCTTCTGAGTTTATGTGTCTGCATGTTAAGACCTTTGACAGAGCATTATTCCTACAGTTCATCCATCCATCCAACCAGCTACCCACTATTCATTTTCAGCTAATTACAGCACTGCTGGAATGAGGTCGCACCTACATCCCAAAAATTGTCCTTTTTGTTTACTTGGAGTTAGGACACCATCTGATCAAGCAATAAGGGTTAATCTGAAAAATAGGGAAACATCATATAATCACCAACAGGGTTTTCTTCTGATTCTGCTGTTCATTCTGGGGTTTTCATTCTAACATAATAAATGACTCATTTGAGGAAGAAGAAGGGAACCATATTGGCGCTGCTTTCTGGTTGTTACAAAACATCTGGAATGTCCCCTCTCCACTCCCACAGCCACACTTCGTCAGCACTCTGCACTCTCCACTGGCTCCTGACTGAGTCTGCCTTAACGTACCGTGTCCCCCCCCCCCTCCACACACACACTGAGGAGGACCTAAAAAGCGGCCTCCCCTTCATATTTGTACTGAGCGTGCTTGTTGGTTGCACCCATGTCACGTACACTCTGTGATGCATGTCTGTGTGTGTGTGTGTGTGTGTGTGTGTGCGTGGGAACGTGATGCACAACTGCAATTTCTGTCAATGCACAATGCTGCCATTTCCTGTCTCTGTCGAGCGATAGCTGCTGGGTTTGGGGAATAAGCATACTGTCACTCTCAAGTGCTTCCAGGTCACTGTCCTAAAACTGTTCCAATCTACCACGGTGGCCTTGGTGATTCAAATGACCAATAAGGAGCAAAGGACCCTGAGAGTAAAAAACTGAAAAACATACAATATTTATCCGTCTTTCATAAACATGTATTGAGTGATTTCTGAAGTAAAGCTTAAATGTAACCAATTGTAAGGTTATTTAGACTCTGTGTGGATGAAGGGCTTTTACTATGAAACAGCTGAATAAATAATGCATATCTCCTTGTTTGCCAGATAGCTGAGGGCACTCTTCCAGTACTCTTCCCAGTGAAGCAACTTGGCACTATTTAAAAAATGACATGCTAACTGGCGGTGAGGCGCAGCCACTGGTGACAAGCAACTGGCAGGTGCCTGGCCAGCCGACAGTGATGTCTGTTCTGCAGCCAGACAACATACCCTGGCGCTTCTCAAAGCTCTCGCTGCTTCCCGGGCTTGAGACTGCTGCTAGGAAAGTGTGCGAAAGTTTTGACATCGCTTTCATTTTTGAAAACTTCCACATTTTCCACTTTGAGTGCATACAAATCAAAAGTCACCTAACTACTCGGAACAAAGATCAGAAAAAAAACAAACAACTAAAAGGCAGAGAATCACAATTTTCTCCGTCTAAAAAAGCACCAGAGTAAATCACCATTACTAGAAAAATAATCTACATCAGTGCCATAAGATAAGGAGAGATAATATTGTTATATGGACCTTTAACGTGCCAAGCTATTAAAACATCAAGCAGGATGTAGATTAGATATAGATATAGATGATGATGATGCAACAACTGATCACAAAAAAATGACTCATTTACCCATAATTCCTCCAAAACAGGTGAGGACGTTTTGAATATAATTTTACATTTTGGAATTTCCTTGGCTTTAATGGATTGGCATCCCATCCAGGGTGCATCCCAGCCCAATGCATCCTGTGATGCCTCCTGTGACCCTCACCAGGAAATCGGCTTGAAGGTGAATGGATGAGTGGACATTCTTTGGACAGTTTCATAAATGTCATTGTTAACAAGAAGTGCATTTTCTTAACCGAAACGACAACGTTACCACAACGCTACTGTGGTCTGCCAAATGTTTTCATATACAGGCTCACAATCAGAAAAAATAATAATATATACCACAAATAAGAGTAAAACATTTTGATTTATTTTACAAATAACTTTGCAATTAAACATTAATGAGAGTGATGTTTACTATCAAAGTCTTACAGTCATGTTGTCAAGCTCTGGCAAAGTCAGAGGGGTGTAACCCACCCACAAAGCTGCTTACGCACTCATAATTCCCGGGAACCTTCTCTGGAGCTGGTACTTGCCGCTTGCGTTCAAGTTTTATGGGATCCGTGAAGAAGTGCCAAAAATTGTCCGGTTATAGAGAGGACACATTACAGAAATGGCGGTCAAGTAACGGGTCTTCTGGAATCTGGGAATTGCCTGTCTGGCATTCAGCTAGTTAACCCAGGGCATGATCTGGACTCTGTTGAGCTCCACAGAGGTGCTGTGATTGGAGAGCCTTGACGGGGTACCCACATCTTCATCCGCTCCATGCCTGCTTCGCTGGCCCCGTTTGCACAACAACCCGCGCAGAAAGCGCAGTACAGATGGGCTAAGGATAATATAGACCCAGGGATCTATGATAGAGTTCATGGAGAGAAGGCGGAGTGCTCCAAGGTCATTCTCGGAGCCACCTTCGTACTTGGATGCTGTCCTGATGTATACACGGATCTATAGTGGGAACAAAGTTCAAACCATCATTAGATAAACAATACACATATTAAGCAAAATTGCTTAAAGCCTTTTTTCTCCGTCCCTGAAGACTGTAGTTATAATTAGGGTCATCTATGGGAGACATATTTGTTTGAAGGAAGCTTCCTCCTTCCTTTTAGTGAACCAGCGGGAATAATTTTCTAAATGCGCTATAATTTGAAATTGCAGTGATTACAAGCTATTACACTGCCACTCTTGCTTGTTCCAGTTTGCTAGACCAGTGGCACCCACAAAGTGTTCTGGTTGCAAGAAATATCACTGTCTTCTAAACTAAAATGGGAAAACCTTGCTCTTCAGAACTTTCTTCTCCCATATATTCCACATTGATGTTCTACAAAATATCTACCAGTTTCTGGTACTGTAAAAAAAAAAATTACTTCTGAGGGACAAATATTTTTACAATAATACAAACTAATTTTAAGGATGCATGTTTGCTAACAAAAACAGCTTATTCCTGAAGGTCAGCAATGTCTCCAGTTCACTTAAATACACACGGCTAAATAAAATAGGTTAAGCAAATCTAAGGTGCTTTGCATAAATTAGAACTGCACAGGGAACATTACCTTGACGTCCGATTACTGCAAAATTTACTGCGACATACATGGATGTGCGTTTTTAATAATTAACTTAAAGTACTTTAATGAACAATAAAGAAAAGTCTCACCATTAGTGGAACTGAGCAAATGACGAAAGCCACCGTCATAAACACCAACAGGATCATATGTTCGACTTCTTCTGACATAGATAGGGATCTCTTATACCGTCGATTCCGTCTTACTGTGGATCCTTGGTTGAGTTTGCGCCTCCGGTACATGAGGACCAAGTGACAGATGACGGACACGTTACAGAGCACTACCGAGGATATGATGACGAGCATCAGAGTGGCATACAGGTTGGCGTAAACTATGTGCCGGGTGTCTTGGGATTGCATGTGAATGAAGCACCAGGTGCCCGGGCAGTACTGCACAATTTCCCCTAAGTTCATTAAGGGTAACACGGAGAAACAGATGCAAACGATGAATATGAAAGCTACCGAGATGTATCCGCAACGCTTGGTAACGTGCCTCTCGTAGAAATAAGGATTTCCTATTGAGATCCAGCGCTCCAGAGCCATGGCGAAAAGAATGGCCAAGGTGCACAGGCTGAAAAAAGTCATGCTAAATCCGAAGTATGTACAGGCGTGCTTCATTCCCACCAGGGACACGTTAGTCGCGTAAGAAGCTAATACAAGTGGGCTTAGGGATATGGTTCCCAAAAGGTCCGTAACCACAAGTACAGTCACCAGTATGTGGAACAGCGACTGGCGCTGACGGACCTGCTCCCTCCTCCGATGGACCTCCAGAAGCAAAAAAGCAACTAGGTTTCCCACGACTCCGGCTGAGAACATCACACCCGCCACTCTGGGGCTCCCGGATATAACATGGTTTGTATCAGGACATGTTCCATTCTCCTCCGCCATAGGCTCCCGCTTCTTCAGATCTTTTCACTCCTATTTGAATATGATTCGCGGAAACTTAAGGTTCAGTTTTCCATTCATCTCTGCCGTTGGTACTAGATCGTCGCTCATCTTCTGCTGCATTCCTCCACAAGCCGATTAGGTGAAACATGGAAAAGCGCTACTAACATCGATACTGTCTCCGAAACTACTGCTCTAACTTACTGAAACCGCCCATGCACTAATAAGCGAGGAGTCATTCACGCCTACGTAATATCACCGGAAATTTGCGAATATCACTTGGTTCATATCTGCTAGCTTTTCTTCTCGACTGAGTTCGTCCTGTAGAGATTTATAAGTACCTCGGGTGGGGTCAAGGCGGCGTGGGGCAGGTGTGGAAACGGACCTTCAAGGAGAAGGCGGAGTGGAGGCGAGCCCCCCGGAACGAGAACCCGTGACATCACGGGGCTGGTGACACACCCCCTGCTCGGGGGCGCCGGGTCCTGGGCTCATAAGAAAGATGACTGAGCCCAAAAAACGGGAAACTCCGTGTTACGCACCCTCAAACTCAGTTTCAGTAATTCATGCTGACAAAACTTTTTGGATATACACCACTTTTATGAACTGTCAAAAACTCAGTCTACATTAGTTCATAACACGTTTCAGATCCGTTAATGATGGACACACATATGTTTGTTTGTCGCACTGTGTAACATAATTATTAATCAATAATGCGCAGAACGCACGGTGCTCCAAGGTCATTCTAGGAGAATCCTGAGATCGAGCCCATTTTTACTGAGTACTTTTGCCACAAACAAAATCAGATGAAAACGTATTATGAAATATATGGTACTTATTTACCGATGGCCACGTACATGTAGTCGAAAGCGGAGTATACCATACGTAAAGCGCCGTCTTGAATCATCTGCAAAAAATACATAGGCTTATGTTACGCCGTTTGTTCTTAGCAATAAATGTCTTTCCTTGCCCTGCATAAATGTTCATCAGCTTATCAGTTCAATTTATTGGACAGCATATGTTCAGTGGTTGTCTGTCACGATATTGTTTAAACTAATGATATGTTGGCTGATGGATAAATATTGTAATTAGATAAGGACTGCATGGTGGTGCTCTGATATCCTCTGAATAACGCAGAGATTTTCTCTGGCTATTTCCCAGTAGAAATAACCTACTTGACAGTGTCTAGGTTGCACCACGCTAATATCGCTATCATCTCCAAATCCAATGAAAAATGCAATGAAACTGAGCTGATTCTGAATCGAGCTATTAAGCACGAGAGCTGAGGGACAAGAGCAGCAAATCGTTCAGTAAACTAGCCCTGTACATTTTGCATAGACTACAAAATTGTCTATATTACATACAAATATTTGTTTAAGGAACCACCATTGAGCACAAACACACAGAGGCACAAAATACTGCCAGGAAATGATAAACACTGCATAAAATTTCATCCATCTATCTTCCATTACAGGGTCATGGTGGGGTGGGGGGGACCCACGGGAACAGAATCAGACAGGATAGTCCTGGATGGGAAGCCGGATTACTTCATTTGCCTTAGCTTCAAGAAAACTGTTGCTTTACTCTAAAAATGGCCCCAAACTGTATATGACTGCAGAAAAGTACCCCTTTAAACAGTGTGCCCCCATCTTGTTAGATTTCTTTGGTTTGTGAATTCTGTGTGCACAAATCATCTATATTTACACCATGAACTTCAAAGATTTCCTCAATTTAGGAAATTACTGTTTTTCTTTCCTCAGGTTGCTGAAGCAGAAAATGACACCATTGCTTTCACAATTTACTGCTGTTTCTGCTGCCTCAGCATGTTGAGAAGGCGCTGCGTCGGGGAAAAAACGTCAGGTGAAAGTTACGGAGTGTTAAAGAATTCAGTCCTTTTCTGTCACTCAGGTTTTTACAATACAGTCTCATTGTTTGATGAATTATAAGCAATATATATTAAATATGAAGACAAACATATAGCAGCTGAGGCTTTGAGCTGCACTGTGGCCCCACGTCTACGGACGTCAAACACACCTCCAAGCAGAAAATGAGGAGTGTGTATCTGTTGTGGTCCAGGTATACCTTACCTTGTGGGGACCAAATGTCCCCACAACGTGATGAATGCCCCTTTTTTTAACCTTATGGGGACCAGTTTCCTGGTTCCCACATGGGAAAACTGCAATGAAAGAACAAAACTAAGCTGGGTAGGGGTTAAGGTTGTCACTGTTAGCATTAGCACTTTTCCCACAGAGATTAATGAGCGGTCCTCAAAAAGATATGATTACATGATTGTGTGTGTGTGTGAAATTTGAACGTTCTCACATTCATGTATGCTTCGTCTGGTTTCCTGTCACTCCAGCGGCATTATGTGTTTGTGTGGCCTGCCCTGCACCATCGCATCCAGGCTGTGACCTGCCTCGTTCCCTGTACCTCCTGGTATTAGCTCCTGGCTCAAAATTATGCTTTGCAATGGATAAGTGGTTATTAAAGGCAGACTTTTTAACATGAAACACAATTGGTTGCCATAATAACTTTATTAGCAAGGTGCTGAACACCGTACACACCCTCAGGCAGAAGGGGTTCCCCTAAACCACACACCCTTGCGGTCATATTTCCTGCCTGTCAATAGTTACCTTATCATCTGGCAAGATTCCTAGTAGCCAGTACTGACAGGACGTGAGCCACTGACTGTGTAGTGTCCAGTTGAGGTTGTATAGTATACAAATTGATCAGGTGAAAGACAAGGTTTCATAACAAAGCAAGAACAATTGACTAAAGGGAAACTAAGAACAGGACCAGGAACTGGAAAACAAACTGAAAGTCAGAAGCAGAGCCAATCAAACAGACCCACACTGCAGAACCAGAACCAAATCAGAGAGCAAAAGAACATTAACTGACTCAAAACCCAGATCAAGAGCCCCAAATACCGAAACCAAGCAGGCAAAATGAAAGCGCAAGACTACACAAGCAGAGACTGATCAGAATGGTCTTAGATACATTAACTGCACATGTCGCTGATAAGACATCAGGATCATTAGGAGGTGGTTGTAGCTCCCAGAAGGACCATGCTTGCGTCAGGTGATCAGTGAACTGGATTCTGGAGTAGATGTGACAGTTGTCTTTCCATTTTCTTATTCTCTAAGAGGCAAAATAAACTGCTAGACAGTGACATTAGATTTCCCATTGGCTGAGCATTGTTATGACGGTCAAGTCATGTCCTAAGTGAACCAATTGAACTAGAAATGTTGTTTTCGTATGTTACTCCCAATAGGAATGTGGAAATAAACCCAACTGTTGTGTAACTGAGCATGACCCACCAGCCACCAACCAAAACTCATGCCTGTTTGGCACATTCCCTTTTGATGTCCGACACGTTGCAAGACTCAGACAAACCCCATGTGAGCCGCTGCCTGTTTGTCTGTCTGGAACGGACGCTAGCAGACTTGGCCTGTGAACTGAGTGTGTTTCTTAACTCACGCGGATGACATCGGTGCACTCTTCTAGATTTCACGTGCAAATAAGATGCTCCCTGATTCGCAAGGTCTTCCCTGCACTTCGTGCTCAACAAGGCTAAACCGAATTGACTAAAAATGGCATTAATACTAGTTGAGAAGGAGCACTTCTTTCATCCTAAAGTCCAGCTGACTCTCTTTTAACAATTAATCCGTGTGTCCTGATGCTATCAGAATTTCTGTTTCATAATCCCCTTAAAACCACATTGCATACAGCGGTCTGTAAGTACCCCACAGATTAATGGGGGCATTAATGGGATGTCTACAGGACCTATAAAGACATTACTTGGAGTACAAAGACTGTAAAGATTTTCCTTAGATTGGTGTTGCCTGGCAACAAGGCAAACACATTTATCTTAAACAGATTTAGAGGATTTTCGCATGAAGTGGCGCCAGTCTGCCCAGTTTGTGGGTGAAGATATAAACTGAACTGGAGAATATACCGCTGAGGTAAAGCAACAGCGGAGGGCGGTCTGTGTTTCCCGCTGCCTTAATCACTAGTCAAAAAGTTGAGAGTCTGTACCTGGAAGAGGCAGTGCAGCAGAAACATCTCACAAACGTCAGTGTCTGACAGCATGACTTTATTTCCACTGGCTATTAGATCATATTCACTTTATCTTTATGTAGTGCCCTTCAAAAGCTCTTAACAATGGTTGAACTGCATTATACACTGCCTGGCCAAAAAAAAAGTCTCCATTTCAATTTTTAATTGGACCGCCTTTAGCTTTGATTGTGGCGCACATTTGTCATGGCATTGTTTTCGTCAGGCTTATGCAACATTTCACCCTTTATTTTCATCCAGATTTGCATTCATTTCTCACCGAGATCCTGTACTGACAAGTGAGCTGAACAACTCCGGCCGGGCAGTGTGGAATGAAACAGCAAGAGAAAATATAGAATTAGAAATCTCAGTGGGAAAAAGTCTGAAAGACAACAGAAGAAAGAAAACAAAAGCTTTTATGGCAGTTATAGAAGGGAAAAGGGTTACTGGCAAACCCTGCAAGGGATTTGTGTGTGGAGTTTTTGTGGCTCTGTGCCCACCATCAGAAGGTCACTGGTTCAAATCCCCTAGTTGGAAGAGTGATTTCCCTCCAGGGACCGGCTGATACTGCTTCCGCAATTGCACATCGCTTTGGATAAAAGCATCCCCTACATAAATGAACGTAACTTCAGAAATACAGTCACCGAACGGTGCTTGTCCATCACGCTTAGGAGAGCCAGTGGTGGACAGCGTTTCGGCCCGGGGTGTCACAGCAGCCATGGTGTGGATTAGGGTTACATCTGGCGTTGCGCTAATTCCACCCCCTGGGGGGCACAGGCAGCACCCAGGCACAGACGGGAGTTAAGAAACATAGTGGGTTCCTACTTATACTGACGTATGACAGACATTCATAAACACATAAAGCTACTTGTAGAGCAGTGCATTATCAGGGTAACATAGACTTAAATAGCAGGTTGTCTGTCTACATTTAAACAAGGGGCAGGCTGGCCCCTCTGCAGGGGCACTGCAGAGCTCTCGCTAAAGGCCTAATTGGCTCCTGTTTGTTCAAGGAATTGCAAGGTCTGCATTCTGTGAACTGGGTCTGCACACTTCAGGCTAGAAATGCGGCGATGTGACATTTTAATGGCGGACGAGTGGGTAGGCCGGTTCTGCAGTTTACCTGGAAAGGAACACGCAGCGAGTGAACAGACCCTCAGAACCGGCGCAACGTGCTCAAAGTTTTAGCTTCCGGTTACAATTCTCGCTGCAGAGGTCTCGAGTTTGCCACTGGTGTGCAGTTTCTGTTCATTTTCCGGCGGTAATGGCTATCGACTCGCAGGATTTCTAAGCTTCATACAGCAGATCATGGAGAAGACCATTAACTGATGGAAGTGCATTTTTTTTTTAGTTTAAACGTAGGTCATTTTCACTTGTCTTTTTCTTCTTTCGAAAAAGACTACAGGTCAAGTATCGGCTAGTTTAATTAAAATGTGATGTGTAATTGACATTAATGAAAATGAATGGATGCCCTTCCCAGGATGGATCACAGGAAGCACGTTTATATGGAAGTACAGCATCATTTTCCTGTAAAAACTAAAATGAAAGGGTAGATGGGGGCCCTAAGGAGCAAGCTAATCACTTAAGATAGTTTCCATTAAGCACATTAAGGAATCGCACTACACATGCCTACTTTAAACAGCAGTGTGATTAATGGCCAGAGCTAAAAGTAAACATTACACAATCCCACGGAAAAAAAACACACACACACATTTACCCCTTTGCAAATCTTACCACGAGACAGACACTGTTGTTACTGGAGCATAACCTTCAAAGCAATGTTATGGTCATGTATTTTTAATGGTAATGTTAGGATTAAATTAATGAACTTGCCCCCTTTTTATTTTTTAATTTAAAGATCGGTTTGTTCACCTTAATCTCTGGTCGGCTACTAATGGTCGGCAGTGTCACATGCTACACTCACCGCGTTAATTTAGTAATAAAATCATGCGGATATTGATACAAAACCTTCGATAGCTTCCACGTAAGAATTTCACTCGGATGATCGAATTCGTCTGAAGAAAAGTAAGTTCCCTGCCTAAGGCCAAAATACCCGATTAGCTTTGGTGCTGCTCCTGTGTTTGTTGTCTATATGCCACAGGATCACAGGACGCCACGCCTGAAGACTTTAGTTGAAACGGCTCTATTGAAACGCTTCAACATTGCTCCCCAAAACATTATCAGCCGGAGACCTTGCGCTTATGTTTGACACGAGCGCCACCTTATGGAGTTAACACCAATTTTCAGTGCTTTGTCGAATTTAAATTTTTATTTGTACAGTTCTGTTTTCTATCTTATAAACCAAATAATATTGTTTTAAAAGTGAAATTATATAAATTCTATTAATCTATCTAAATTTCTCTTTTGAAATAATATAATAGGCCTATAGACTTGCTACCCATTACTTTCCTTATAATTCCAATGAAATAAATAACAAAGTTGTGGTGTCACGGTTTAACGTATTTGTGTCTTTTATTCAGCGCAACTTGTACATTTATCCATCTGCATACGGCAAAAGCATCAGTTAAGTCAATGGAATCTTCTGTTTGATACATCGTGATGGGGGAGTATATATGGCACATAGAAAAATTGAAAAAAAAAGGCAATTAATAAGACCGTGGTCATGTTATCCGTCTTATTGCAAATAAACTGTAGTTTGCTGAATTCGGGGCATTTTTACCTCAAATATAAAATGTCAGAAAAACACGATTTTGTCTTGTAAGTGAACTGCCTACTTTTCTGACTAGACCGCCCTGTCTAACTATAGGATTTCACTTGCACTTAAGGAAGTGTTTGAAAGTAATCCTCGACTAAATAAACATTTCAAGATCCATCGCTTCTACCTCAACCAAAAACATGCAGATCAGAAACAAATTAACAGTGCTCATTCTTAAAGTCTACATCATATCAGCCATCAGACGGAAAGATATGTTTCCTTACGGAACACTTAACAGGGATTTGACACTTGATGGGGGAGATGACAGGATCTCTCGGATTCCCGATCTGAAGCTGCCGATGTATTTTTACGGATCACGATTCAGCAGTTTATATGTAAGTAAACCATTTGTGTCCGTCGGGCTGTGTCCGTCCCCTGTGACCAGCTTGTTGTCTTTGTGCAGGTGGCCACCAACGGCGTCATCTCCACCCAGGTCCCACCCCTGGAGAGTCAGTACGTGGACAGCGGCTTTCCCCTTGCCTTCCCCGTTATTGCGCCATTCCTGGCCGACCTCGACACCAGCCAGGGGAGAGGGACGATCTACTATCGCGTGGAGGATACATGGTGTATCTTGCAGCGGGTCGCTGAGGAAGTCCGGAGGGGCTTCCCCAAGGCTCAGTTCATGCCCTCCCATGCTGCCATTATCACCTGGGAAGATGTGGCATCTTACGAAGAGGTTACCACCCGCTACAGTGCATCTAGTATGGTGAGTAAAACCTACATCGGTATTCCGTGTTTCACGTGGATTTTGGGTTATCAGTGACTGTTCTGTACTGGGCATTAATATAAGCAGGTAGGGTGAGTATAGTTAAAATTGGACACTTGCTGAAAATTTGTTTTCTGAAAAAATGTACAGAATCATCAATGTCTTGAATCCCAACTTGAATGCCCCTTGAACACTATATAGAAGAGAAAATAAAGTATTACTAAACACATATATTAACTGCATTGGCTAACTGCCCCATTTTGGCCAGTGTCCTGTTTTAACAATGTTGAAACTAGTTATTGGTCATTGACATGCCGTTTTAACTTTATTGCATTGTCTGAAAGTAGGGCGCTGTCGCTCTGCTGAAATTGAATGGATGCCAGCAGTGAAAGTGTGTATAGCTATAAAGCATATTGTCAAAATTTGTCAGAATCCTTTGAGGCATTTGCTAATTTCCTGGGAGCAGTCAGGAAGGCTGATGTATTAGCCAGAGAAGAACTCTCTGCAAGATTAGTTTGACTTTGAATGTACGCTGAAAGTAGACAAGTTTATATTGATGGAATACACTAAGGCTCTGTCACAGGTGAAGTAATTTAATTTCCTTTGTTCTAGCTGAACACATTTCAGGTGGTATTAGCCTACAATGAGACAGAGTCATACGCATTGTTCCTGTATCCAGAGGGTGGATTGCAGTTCTTTGGGACAAGGCCGAAGAACCCCTACATCACTGGCTTGGAAATCCCAGCCCGAGTGGGATTTAGCAGGGGGGGAGTTCCCGCTCTCAGAGTTTCCCGCGGGAAGGAACTTTATTACAGTGTCGTCAGCACAGAGCGATCTCTGAAGGACCTCTACCAGTGAGTCTCTGATCCAGCATGAGCGAGTGCGGGAAGCATGACAGTGCCAGATCAGATCCACTCGGAAAGACGTCGGTAGTTAAAGTCTGTCACCTAACACTGATGTTCAAAAGTCGTACTGCACATGATTTTGGCCATGTCGACTTAACTTTATTCGCTCCCGGAAAATATGGAACGCTTTAAATAGGCTAAAGAGAGGAAGTCATTTAGAACCACATCGTTAAACTGAACAAAGAAAATGTCTCATAAACATAAATACATTTTGGTAGTTGATGGTAGAATGCCTCGTTAATTTACATAATTTTTTCTGCCACTGTACTGCTGTGATTTTCACCCGGTTTTCGTTCTCAGGCAGGGAAACGCAGGCTGTCCAGGAGTCTGGATCTTCCACATCGGTAGTAGACTCTCTTTCCGGAATGTGGTCCCTGCAACAGCACCAGCAAGTCAGGAGTCATCCAGTGTTGACTACAGCAGGGTGGACTGTGCAGAGAAACTGGCCTTTAACCCCCAACATGAAGACTCGTCCGTCTCATCATCACATCCTCATCTCCCGCCTCCATTGTTGCCAGAATTTTTGAGGCAAGAACTCTTCATCTCCAGTAGGGGGGTGCGTGAGCCTAAAGTCCACCTCAGTGGACATGGTGGGAAGCCTGCCCTCCATCTTCCATCTGATACATTTAGTGGGGATAAAGACCTGGACTCAGGGTCTGGAGGTGAGCTTGTCCTTGAGTTTCTGTCTCAATTAACTGTACAACCTATGAGATCAAGGCCTGGTATTAAGGTAGGGGACTATTTAATTAAAATGACCATTTCATTTAGCAGAGGTGGAATTTTCAGGTCCATAAAATTTAAAATCCAGATCAAGATTTTGTTTCAGCGAGCCAGCTGAGTATAAAAAGTCACGGTCACGGAGTACTCAACTCGTTGGTTGAAACAAAGCCTGGATCTGGATTTGTACTTTCTGGACCTGAACTATCCAACTCTGTCATTTTGTTGATCTTGATATCATGCCATGTCATTTCATCATTGCTCAAAACGCATTATCAGTGTTTAGCAGAGTTTAATCCTTTGTTACCTCGTTCCATGCTGTTTTCAAATATAACACAGAAATCAAGGAGACGTGTGACTGGTCCCAGTTTCATTGCTCACAAGACGGCTACTGCATGGACTATCCCACAGGATGCTGTTGCCACTGTCAGTCTGGCTTCTATGGTAACGGGCAGCAGTGTCTGCCAGAGGGTGAGGTTCACGTGATGACGTCATCTGCCTCTTGAACAAAGTAGATGACTTTCCCAAGAAAGGTTATTCAGGGCAACTGGACTTATTTAGTTCTTTGAAAACGTTTCACCCTTCAATCCAGAGGGCTTTCTCAATTTCCCAATTCATTAATTGAGAGAGCCCTCTGGATTGAAGGGTGAACTGTTTTCAAAGAACTAAATAAGTCCAGTTGCCCTGAATAACCTTTCTTTGGATAACCATGACCTGGATGACTGAGAATCTTCACAGACGTAAAGTAGATGACTGCTCCAGTTAGGAAGGGACTTTTCCGCAAATTCACTCAGCAGTGTGTTGATGCCTCGCTTTCCAGGCCTGCCCCAGCGTGTCAGTGGAAAGGTGAGTGGCCTTGTCTTCGTGGGGGACACTCCAGTGAAGCTGGCCAGCGTGGACCTGCACGCCTATGTCATGGTAATGGATGGTCGGATCCATGCAGCCATTAGCCGGATCCCTGAACCAGTCGGATGGGCCTTGTTACCAGTAGTCCCCACTGGGCCGGTCTTTGGCTGGCTGTTTGCTTTGGAACAATTTGACCATCAGAATGGTTTCAGTATCACTGGTAAGGTTTTGAGCTGCTTCATTACTGACATTACAGGTATATGCCTTTCAGGAACTTCTGTCCAGAGAATGACACATCTAACGCATCTTTTTACCCTAATGCATTTAGGATATTTGCACTTTGGTTCTTAGAAACGTAAAGCCTTCAGCTCTAAGGAAAATGCTTGTATGACCTATTTCCTCCTCTGGCTCAGGTGCTGAGTTTACATGCCACACAGAAGTGATTTTCTACCCGGGCAACAAGCATCTCACCATTGTTCAGGAGGCCCGAGATTTGGACCCCCACAGTTACCTCAGCATGGACACCCTTATGTACGGCGACATACCTAGTCTGCCACCTGGTACCATGGTGAATATCAAGCCCTACAAAGAAATATACCATTACCACACATCAGGTACACCTAACGCCCATACTCAGTTATCTTTTGTATTCAGTGCCAGCTGTGAGTGAGGTGATGATCAGTTTAGAGTATTTTGGGTAATGATGTGTGTCTCCATGGTCCAGTGGCAACCTCCAGGTCAATGCGAGAGTACACAGTTCTTTCACCCGAGGGTGGGTCAGACACCTTCTCCTATCAGATACGTCAGAATGTGACCTTCCGGCACTGCCCACAAGGGCCCTGGACGAGCCCCCAGATCCAGCAGTTCAGCACAGAGCTGGTTATGGTCCTGTATGAGGAGACGGAGAGAGCACTTCGATACATGATGTTAAGTAAGGTTGGCCCTGTGGAAGGTGAGGTTCCAGGTAATTATGGGTCTGTAGTTTGTACATGGAGAGATAGTGACTCTGAATACACTTTTTTTAACCTAAAATACTAAGTATAATATAAATGTAGGACTTGTTAATGGCTTGTGGGAGCTTTACTTATGAAAAAAATGTTCTGTGGACAGAAAAAAATAATTATTGATTCAGAGAGATAACCAATCAGATTGTAGAGGAGGTTGATCCAAGCAACTAGAGGAGGCAGGATCAAGGCAATCTCATTGGTTCATTCTGCCCTCGGGACATTTTTCTGTAAGTAAAACTACCACAAGCTAGATAATGTATGGAAGCTGTACCTCATATACTGTAATAGGATACCATAGTATCTACTTTGTCACCAGTTTGTATTACATAGAATATTAGAAATTCATATTAATGGAATATGCCATAATAGGTGTTACGTAGACGTAGAGTAACATTAGTTAATGATTACTGGTAATAATACAAAGAAATAAGGAAATGGGCAGGAGATAACAGCCATACTGCATACTCATATGATTCTGAGTAAAGTATGAATCATGATTTTTTTTTTCACCCAGAATTGAGATTGTGATTTTAGCTCACGATTCTTGAGCAGTGTATTTCTCTTATGAAGATGCAATGACAATATGTAGAGATATGTTTGCTGGCCAAAATTTAAACGTTATCAATATTCAGAGTTAGTAGCACCAGAGCTAAAGACACAAGCACTGAAATAATGGGGATGACTGCACTGAAAGATCAGCCATTGGTCTAACGGCTACATGTTCATAATCCATTATTAAGTCTGGCCCGTAGATCAATCTTTTGTTTCCACAGATGTAACGTCATTCTGCTAATCTGCACCGGTAACCTCTACTGCTCCACCAAACAAAGAGAAAATATTGGCTTATCCTGTTGTGATTCAGCTTTATTTATTGTGATACAGTATAACATTATGCCATATTCAAACCTTTCTTGAGTGAAATTAAAAGGATAGATTGTTGTTTGTAAGGTCAATAGATTTGACCGTGTAGTACTTTTTACTTTTGATACTTAAGTACTTTTAAAACCAGGTATTTTTTATTTTTACTTGAGTAACATTTTGGTGTGGTGTCTGTGCTTTTACTTAAGTACGAATATTTCCCCCATCTGGTCGCTTCGGCTCACATCAGGTCTAGCTATTCTCTCACTGGCTGTGCGTCAGAGAGGTCAGCCGCGGAGAGGTCAGAGTTGACCTCGAGTGCGGTATCAAAATGGAAAATCTGAGCAGAATGGTTCACCCGAGGCGGCGTGACGCGGGGTTGCGAGTGAACGTTCAGCTCCCTGCAGACCTGGAACTCCCACTGACGGGGCATGCTTGACACTCATCGTGTAAAAGCCCCCTTACATACTACTTGGGATAATATTGCAGGTTTAATTGTCATATTTCCAAGAATAACAGTATTATAATTTATATGTGCAAGAGTGGAGGTTAACTGAGAAGCAGTGACCTTTGCACTTTGACCTTCTGCCCACTCTCAGAGCTCCAGCTGGTGAACCCTTGTGTCTCAGAGAACCATAATTGTCACTCGGAGGCACTCTGCCTCCCCGGCCAGGGGCTGCGATTTCACTGCCAGTGTCCCCTGGGATACTACGGGGATGGGCATAGCTGTCGTGGTAAGAGTGACGGAACCCTGCGGGGGGTGGGGGGGGTGGGCGTTCAAGAAACATATCTGTATGGATGCTTGTAGGTTAGAAGCCATAATGAGCATTAGAAGGTGAATGTCAATGAGCACTGATGTGGAACGCCAGAAGGTGGCTATACTGTATGTATGTAAAGCATAATCATTTCATACTTACTCATGGCAAAAACCTTCGGCATCCTCATTCCACATGTCTGCATTGCATCACCTTGGTCCCTCTACTGCCACCTCTCATGCATCTAGTGCATGGGTGCCCAATCTTATCTGCAAAGGGCCGGTGTGTATGCGGGTTTTCGCTGCAACTCCCTATTTATATTACTAATTAGCGGACTGATTGGCTGAAAGAGTCCTCACACCTGGGTTTGAACAGCTGACCTACAGGTTATCCCAAAAACCTGCATACA
>JAODLC010000043.1:11143827-11170877 GCA_026781145.1 Hippopotamyrus pictus | reverse complement strand
CAGCTGACCTACAGGTTATCCCAAAAACCTGCATACACACCGGCCCTTTGCGGATAAGATTGGCCACCCCTGATCTAGTGTTGCACAAGAAATCTTACAGCAAATTCATATTATTCCATCATAAACCTAAAATTTGCTACATCAAAAGCACTGGGGTAGTTTGCAAACCCCACAGACTGTTTTATTTACAAGTTAATAAAACTTTTACATACGTGTAAATGAGTGTGCAGACTTGTCTCGATCTGAAAATCTCACGCCAGCCATCTGACCAAAGTTGGTCAGGGTTGCTGCTGCCTCTGACTCCCCCCCCCACCCCCCCCCAGACTTGGATGAGTGCATGGAGGGCCTCAGCGACTGCGGGGATCACTCCGTGTGTGTGAACGCCCCAGGCGGCCATCACTGCCAGTGTCACAGCGGGTTCGAGTTTCACTTCGACGAGCGAGCCTGCGTAGGTGAGCGTGAGTGGCAGGCGGAATCTGACTGCCCCCAGGGCACAAAGACAGATAAAGCAAAACTGTCGGCGGTTCATAAACAAATCAGTTAAGGGCCATTATTCAAAACCATGCATGATGCAAAGCATGTACTTCCCACGCGGCCCCATGGTATTTTGGTGCCTATGTTTGCAGGTGAGGCTGTTCATTGAGTATTAATGCATGTAACTCTGCCTTGTTTACTCTGTGACAGATGTTGATGAGTGCCTCTCCCAACCGTGCCACCTCAGAGCCACGTGCTTCAACTACCCAGGCTCCTTTGAGTGCCGCTGCCTTCCCGGTTTTGAAGGCGATGGCATCACATGCCTGCAGCAGCAGAGTAAGAATTTATACAGTTCCGTTCGCCCCCTGAGCTCCATGACATATACTCTGGACAGATGGATGTGCACTGATTTATTCTTTCTTGTTTCTTTCTGAGATTCTTGTGTTAAATTCCAATTTAAAGACCTATCTGTGTTACATAAAAGGCGTAGGATCGCATATCAATTAATTATAGCGATATGTTAAACCAGAGGTCTCCAACTCCGGTCCTGGAGAGCTACTATCCAGTAGGTTTTCTGTCCAACCTGGCGCCTGATGAGTCACACCTGTTTTTGGGTAGATACCAGGAACGGGTGTCACTCATCAGAAGCCAAGTAGGATAGAAAACTACTGGATCGTAGCTCTCCAGGACTGGAGTTGGAGACCACTGATATTAAACAAATGAAAAACACCATCAACATAATAAAAAAGTCTAAACTTTAGGCTGGACATAACAGTCACCTTTACATATGAACAAACTGTAGGAATTCTATTAAGAATTAGACTCAGGGGTGTTTTTCTGGAAGTTCGCTCCATCACTGCTGGAGAATTAGCCCCCACATGACCCGTACAGTATGATCTTTTAAACAGTTCCAGTGGGGTGAAGGTTAGGTGACTGTACAGTCTGCATCTCCACTTTCAACTTCCCCGTAACTTTCTTCCTCTTCAAATAGCTCTTACAATGGGCACATTGCTTGAAGTTTAACCAGGAATGCTAAACTACAGGGTAACGTCTGACTGGCAGTGTAGCTGTGTTCCACAGTCCTTGTCAGAAGTCTGCTTGCTCTTTTTGTTGGGCTTTTCACTGTGAAGTGGACCGGAGATACTGGGAACTGCTACAAAGACAACACAACACAAGCAGATTTGCCCAGGGGCATGAAATCCGGCATTTAAGCCACAAATACTACTGGTCAGGAACACAACAGGGAGCAAACACGTAAATTATATTCCTTTTAGGGGCGCTGTTTGCGCTATGCCTTGATGTAACGTTTAAGTTGATTTGTCCAGCTCTGCCGAAGCCAAGCCACATCTATATTGAGATAATTATCCAGTGAGAGGGAGACAGGCTATATTTGCTGCCCCTGAGGCTGTACATGTGAATCTCTTCCTTGAACCATTTTAACCTGCCTTCTATTCCACTCTCAGGGGTCAGAAATACCTGATGCTGAGGACATGCACTCAGAATTAACTCTGTTTTGTAACAAAAATCAGCCAGTGTGGACCAGGCCAAGTGTTAAATGTATAACAGATTGAGTCTTTTTTTTTGTTCTGTACATTCCAATACAAAAATTAGTTGCCGTATTGCACTCCACAAAGGAAATCGCAGCTACGGCGTGAATGCAGGACAGGAGGGAGATTTCATTGCTGAAATCCGCAGGAGATTCTGCTGGATGGATCATGCAGCTGCTTTGGTGTTTGCTTGGTGTGCCTGCGGCCTGGAGCGAGGGACGGCGGGAATCGGCCTGTGGGCACCAGCGCGACGAGCCGACAGCGCAGAATGGGGACCAGGGAAGCCCACACCGGTACCTGCCGCGGCGTGACTCCCCGGCCCAGTTCAGCCCAGTGCAGTGTCACCGTAGCTCCTGCTGGTGTGTGGACGGGGAAAGCCAGGAAATCATCGGGACACGAACTCAGGATTCCATCACACCTCCCTGTGAGTCAGCCTGCCCCGGTCAGAAGGCCTCCATGGCGCAAATAACACTCAGGTCTCCTCCATAGTGTAAGCATGCACAGTGCAGTGAAGACGTCAGCTAAGACGTTGTACCATGGAGCTAATATGTTTATATTGTATAAATCTCCATATATCATCTTTGTGTGTATATATACATACACTGCCTGACCAATAAAAAGTCACCGTTAGAATTTAAATCTACACATACTTAAGAGCCAATGATTGGATCATTATTACAGCTTAGCAACATTATGCAGCAATAAAGTGAAGTCAGCTGAGTACCTGAATCTACTGAATGGCCAGGTTATCCCAGCAATGGATTTTTCCTTTCCCAATGGCATGGGCGTATTCCGCGATGATAATGCCAAGATTCATCAGGCTCGAATTGTCAAAGAGTGGTTCAGGGAGCATGAGGAATCACTTTTACACATGGCCACTAAAACCCCACTGAAAGTCTTTGAGATGTACCGAAGAAGACTCATCGATACAAGATCTCGACGAGAAATGAATGCAAATCTGGATGAATAAAAATGTTGAGATGTTGCATAAGCATGTGGAAACAATGCAGTGAAGAATGTGCACCATAATCAAAGCTGAAGGCGGTCCAATGAAATATTAAAGTGTGTGACTAGTCTGCTCATAGAGCTGCATTTCCTGTACATGTGACAAATAATGCTCTTGACCTGACTAGGTATTGAGACTGTGGCCCCGCCTATGGAGCGACACCAGGCCCGCCCTCCCATGACCCTCCCCCTGGCCACTCCTGCTGTCTTGTACACCCAGGGCCACCATATTGGAATTGTGCCTCTCGATGGGCCTCGCATGAATAAGGAGTCCGCCTCATCGCTACTCTGGCTGCAGGTGACAGTACACTGGCTTGTCTGTGAATTTTATGGAAAATTGGGATCCACATCTAAGAGCAGAACGAGGTGATCTAGGAGAAAAGAACATGGATTTATAGCCATAGGGTTGATGGTTTGAGTATCTGGTTGGCGCTGCCACCTATAGCCCTGAACAGGGCATTTGACCTAAATTGTTTCAACCAGAAGTATTAAACCTTGTGCAAAGCATTTGCCAAAGTAGCCAGTATCCTGTTAAATTGCACAGATTAATCTCCAGACCCAATGATGGTTATTATTTCAGTGAAAAAGATCCCAGTGGTGTTATGCTATTGGTTGGTCACTGTTAGCTCTGTCCGCTTGATTCGCTGACCTGATATAGGTGGTTGGTTACTGTCCAATCTGTCTCTTCCGACCTCAGGGCTCCATTGTGGTTGGAATCGGCTATGACTGCCAGGAAGGGGTGGTGTACTGGACCGACCCGGCAAAGCGGACCATAAGCAGAGCGAGACTGGAACCAGGGGCGCAGCCAGAGACTCTCATCAGCACAGGTGAACCTGAGACTACAGGAACCCCTTCAGCCCAGCTCACATATGCAGAACCACTGACACACTATACATACCACGCCTAGCACCGGGCGTTCAGAGGTGTTCTCCTTTGACCCAGTATTGCTGACACAAGCTTACAGACGAGGTTCACATCATAAATAAAAATAACTACTTACAGTCAGCCTCTATCAGCCAGCAAACACTGCATTTCCTCTTTGGATTTAATACAGACACCGACACTAAAGTATTGAAGCCATTGGTTTAAATAAATTCCAGTATGATTAATCAGATCAGTTAATAATAAAATACTTTATTTTTCTAAATATAATAAAATGCCAGTAAAAATGCAGCTGGAAAAAGGGGTGATGTTTCAGTGTAAATGCCAAAATGCCGGCCTAGATAGCAGCCATCTGCAAACTTAAATGTCCAGGGTTGGTCGCACCTGAGGGTTTGGCGGTGGATGCGGTGCGTGGGATGATGGTCTGGGTGGACAGCGGAGCAGACAGGATCGAGACTTCAGGCCTGGACGGCAGGGGCAGGAGGGCCATGTTCCGCGATGGTCTGGTGAACCCGCGAGCCATCGTCGTGGATTCCAGCGGCGGGTAGGTTTCCTGCCCCCAAGTGGCCTGAGTTGAAATTACAGTTAACTGGCAACATAAGTATTGCACAGGTTCTGCACTGGCACTTTGCACTGTTTTCCTGTCTAGGTCGCTGCCTCGCATTTCGGTCGGCAGAGTATAAAGCCTGCTTTGAGAAACCTGTGCTTTTCGATAACTTAATTTTATTAACAGTACAGCATCCCCAAAGCGTTGTTTAAATCAGATTTGTCTAACATATGGAATGTATGAGTGACCGAACAGACACACATCCAGCAGCAGGACAACAGGCTAAGAGGCTTAGCAGCCACGGCTAACCCACAGAGACAGTGAGAAACAGAGATGAAGGGTGGGGGGCATTCACACTGACTCCATTTTTAAACACTCTTTGTAATATTATAGGTAGTATGCAGTGTTCTATTGCAAAATATTTATGAGGTCATAGAAGTATTCCATATGTAATGTGATGTGATGATTGGAACAGTGGACGTCTCAGTCAGGTAAGTTTTCCAGATGAAGGATCTCCCAGACAAAACTTTCGAAGGGTAACAAAACCTTACGGCAGAGTGGCCCAGTGGGCAGAACTGTGACATCACCCTCCAGGGTTTATCTCCAGCCCCAGGCCATGTGTTTGTGGGGTCTGAACACCTTCCTATCTTTGTGTGCGTATCACCGTTGGTCATTTCAGGTCCAGAAGCTACAAATCCTCACCAAGATTTTGTTTCTACCGACCAGTTGGGTATTCTGTCAATGTGACTCAGCTGGAAGGTATAAACAAATTCTTGGTCTGGATTTCTATCTTCTGGAGCTGAAAGACCTGACACTGGAGCTTCACTGGACTGGCGTCTCTGATGGGCTCATAGTGTGTCAGTGTGTGCCATGTGACGGACTGGCATCCCATTCGGTGTGCTTGGCAGATCTATGTACTGGAGCGACTGGAACCCAGAGGCGCCCAAGATTGAGAGCTGCACGGTGGAGGGTCAGCTTCGGAAGGTGCTGGTGCACAATGGCATCCAGCTCCCCAACGCCTTGACCTTCGACGACTCAGCTAGGCAGCTGTGCTGGGCAGACGCCGGTACGAACTCTGTTTATTGGTGCTTAAACATGAAGCTTCACAAAGACAACATGGCTGAACTGTGACTCATTTGATCTAGGGTGTGGGAGAAATGCAGGAAATCGCTGGAAATCCTTTCCTGCCCAATGAAACATAACAGTAACTGTTTTTGTTTTCGCTGGAACTGTTGGTTAAATCTTTATTCTTAATGGGGACTTTGAAAATGTCCATTTCGCCACCACACTGTCTTGTTGTATTCGTGATGTGTCACCACTTGCGTGACATCAAAGCCCAAAGGGTGAATTCCCAGCTTATATCCCATAATAGCAACGCTTCACTGCATATTATTCACCTTTAGGTTTGCTTTTGTTTCCCAAGAGTATTCACAAGGTGCTGTGTAGCATTCAAGTAAATAAACTCCTTAGTTGTAGTGAGTATTTGTAAGTAACCCAGCTTTGCCAGTGAAATGCATTCACTCAGGCACCAAGATGCTGGAGTGCATAGCATCCAACGGGACAGGGAGACGACAGCTGCAAAGGACTCTAAACTACCCCTTCGCTCTGGCGGTCTACGCTGGACACTTCTACTGGACAGACTGGCTCAGGTGCGTCTTAACGACAGACTGTCTCCGACTTGTGCCTGGATTCTGATCCAACAGACAGATCATACATTGAAAGGAATGCATGTCGGAATAGGATAATCGCACCGATTTTAGGTGTGAGAAAGAGACGCCTGTGAGATGGGAGATGTTTGGGAGGCTGACATGACCGTGTGGTGGCTTTTTCTCAAACTTCGACTGCATGTGCAACTCGTCGTACCTAACATTCAGCCCATCAAACTCATTTGGAGAGAACTTTACTAATAGTTCAGAGTTGATAAAATCTTATCTAGCTCTGATTTAAAGGATCCCAGGGCTTTAGCTTCCGCTACACTAGCAGGAAGACTATTCCATACTCTAAGTGCTTTCTCAAATTCATTTTAAAATGTTCTCCCGTTAATTTCCACTTTTGGCCATGAGTTCTAGTATTTAAACTAATATTGAAGTAGCCATTTGGCATAACAGCATCCAGACCTGTTAGAATCTTATATACCTGGATCATGTCCCCCCTTAGTCTCCTTTGCTCGAGGCTAAACAGATTCAGCTCAGCTAACCTCTCCTCATAACCACAAGTCGAATATAAAGAATCACAGTCACAGAGTACTCAGCTGAATGGTTGAAACTATGCAGCACTCTGCTTACACTCCACGCTAGGAGATACGTGAGGTGCTTCAGATATGGTTCTCATAAGAAGATAGCAGCTACATCACACTTATATATCTGGTTTTATCTAGGGATGGCATCTTGGCGATGGACCCGAACAGCAGTCAGTCCCCGGATGTGTACCTACCTGATCAGAGGCACCACCCATATGGAATTACCGTGGTCTCCCCTAACTGCCTATCAGGTAAGGTTCTAGCTGCAGTCCTTCAGAAATGCCCAACCTCCTGTGCCCACCTTTACTGCCCACAAGGTGTCGACAGAGATACAGATGGCTTTAAAAGTTCAGCTAATGATATGCTGCTTTTAAGAAATGAACCAAAACGTGTACCATAAGGTCTATCCAACCTGGGATGCCGACCATTAAATAGACACAGTTGTTTCACCAGCAGATCTATTATTCCTGAAGCAATCACAGTTGATTTTTTTTTTTTTTTCTCCAAAAGTGGTGCCCTTGATGTTTACTTTAGTAATAACCAATCATGGATGGATCAGTGATTGTTCTGGAATCTTCTATCTTTATGATATTACGATTATCTCACTTAAAAGTTTATTCGAGGAAGGAAACAAATGATGTCTGCGGCCAGAACAACTCACGAGGTGAAGGTCATGTGACGGCAGGCGTTTACATGCATTTCGCCAACAGGCAGGTCACGTGACGGAGTGCCACACCCCTTCACTTCAGGGTGGTGACAATGGGGGGGGGGGCACTGTAACTGTCAAGTGAAGGCTGCAGATACTCACAACTTCCTCAGAAGAAAACCACGTGGATGCTCAATGCACAGACTTTTCAAAAATTAAATATTGCATTAAAGTAGTTTTTTAAATGGATCCATTTATCTTTATGTAAATAAGACCACCCATCTCTTATAACTGTTCATGCAACACAGGGTCTCAGTTTATAAGAAGACAGACAGTATGATAGCAGCAGACTTCCTGTTGTCTTCTCCGAATATAATTAGTAAAGCTTCACAGAATTACCCAGAATGCCATTCATGGGTTTCCCTGGCAGCAAAAGCTCACGGTACACGTTGGGCAGTTTGTCAGTCTCCATTGCGATTTAAACGTTGATGAATCAGTCACTCCACAACACCCTCTTTCATCCAGCTGCAGTTCCAATCACTGACCTTTGTGTTTCAGGGATGAGATTGGCTCCCTTTCCCTGAAGATGTCATTGGTTTCCATCCCAGCCCTAAATCTGATCCTTCCACAAGACCACAAAGACCAAGTCAAAGCTAGATAAGCTGGCACTTTGTTAGGCAAAGGCAAAGGACTGATCATCTCTACTAGATGAGATCCAGTAATCGTTTTTCCTTCGGTTAATGTATACAATTCAAATGTTGTATTTATTACCGGGTAGTCGAGCACAGAGTACAGTCCACGTCGACTCCAATGCCTACTGTGGATCGTAATATTTACACATCACAGTGAAAACCTCCATTGCATCGGAATTTTCAAGCATCTCCAAATTCGAGGACAAAATTTTCCACTCCCTCATCCCTGCCCCCACGCTAGAAAAATGCCATATTTTTAAACTTCAGTCAGGCCCTTAAATACCATGCCTCCTGTGACACAGCTGCTACTGGAAAATTAAACTTACCGTTATCTCTAGAAGGCCCAAAACCACTTCGGACTACACCAGTCCTTTCCACCACATAGATTAACAGATTAATAACGGAAATAACACATACTCTTACTTTGTGGTACGGCAAAACATCAAAGTCTTTATTTTAAGAAACTTGAGTAAACTTGAATGAAAACATTTTTTGGGGGAATTAAAAAAAGAGCTAAGTTTAAACAAAACTGGGTTGAACCTGTATCCATGTGTAGCAAAGGTCTCCAAGACAGTGAAATATGAAACCTCTAAAGAGGGGATTATGCATACAGTGCAGGGCATGATTAGGAATGACTAAAACCTCACATTAAGAAAATAATATTCAACAAATGGCTCTTATTTTAGAATGATTTCCTCAATTCTGCACTTGGTTGCTTGGTGCATTCATGTAAATTGTCAGTCTTAAGTTTAACAACTGCCTGCTTTTATTTCACCATCCTAAAAGGGATAACTCCCTCTAGTGGTTAGCTTGGAAGTTACAGAATATCCTCACAGCACACAGATTCTGCACTGTGAGAGCCAAGTAACTATTCCAATTTACATAAAGCTGATCACTCCATTATAAAATTCACGACCAAGACAGAAAGTAGAGGGCGAAGTTCCAAACTGGGAAGAAAAAAAAGGAGTCTCTCTTCATTTGATGCATTTGAACAAACTGACATGAAATGGACACAAGTGAGCTAAGTAATGAGAAGCTGGCGTTGGCTTTAACGTTTGCTGCATTTCTGCTGCAGGAAGTGGGGTACGGTGCTGCATGCAGCGCTTTGGCACTGCAGCACGGCGGTTCGCTTGGCGCGGATGTTAAACGCTTCCGCCTCCCACGGACCCAGACGGAACGCTGCTGGGGATCCGAGGAGGCCATTTAACTGGCTGATCAGTGGAAAAACAGACCGCGGCGAGGGCAGCGGGAAGTCCAGGGCGTGGCGGGGGAGGGGGGGGGGTGGGCGGCGCATGGGGGAGCGCGCCAGGCACAGCTCAGCTAGCAGAGGTTAAAATTAGAAACATTAGCGAAGAAAGGCAAATGCCAAAACCCAATAATAAAAAAAAGAACACTGCACGATATGTCCCTATTAAAGGAAACTGCAGTATTGCTTCTGAAGAGTAACAGTTAACAGTCTCCAGGGGAACATGCGTGGAGGGAGTGGAAGGGAGGTGAGCTGCTCCAGGAGGACACACCACACCAAACTCACAGGGCGGCCCCACGAAGACACAACTCTGCCGCCTGTGCTCGTGCGCCACCCCCCCGGTGGGCCATTCTAGGTACATCTGCAGTACCCATCCAGGCCTCTAGGTGTCCTCCTCCTCCCTGCCGGGACCCTGGAACCTCCTCCGCAGAGATTCCTCGTGGAAGTCCTCGTCCCCGAGTTCTGGCTTGCCGCCAGCCTCCTCTTCCTCGGTCTCGTCCTCTTCCTCATTCTCCTCCAGTTCATCCTCCTGCAGCTTTCTCAAGTGAGCCCGTTCCAAGAGCCGTCTCCCTGAATCACAAGACGGTAGTGACACAAGCAAGGAATATTAAGCTTACAAACACATTCTCATGCACCCACACCATGTAATTACATGCATACTACAAGTAGTAGAATTTTAAACAGTCAAGCCTGTTGTTAGACCGGTTTCTCTGGCTTGCCTACAGTACCCAGACACAAACATTTCCCCAAGTATAAATATAAAATATATCAATATAAAATTACACTTATAACCCAAGGAATAAATATACAGTCCCTTGACTTTTTTTCAGAAACCCCAAGAAACAGAATTTAAGCAAAACTGAGCAGTCCCAGAATAAGCGGATACAGTCAGAAGTTTGAGGCACGGAGTTGTGGATACTAACGCTGGTAGTAACCAGGGGGGGGATCGGGGCGGCGGGTGGAGAAGGCAAAATCCGTGATGATGACCAGGATCTGAGGACACAGGGGTATGAGGGGATGAAGGAGACCACATACTCTGAGGCTCCAGCACGAATCATCGGCTACAATGACAGTTTAAAATTCCAACGGAATAATTATAGTTTGAATATGAATTTTTCACATCATGTTCGAATATCAGTTACAAAGTGACAGTCCTACTACACAGTGAAGTGTCTTCTGTGAAGCGCTTTGGGCATCTTTCATTCATTCATTGATCCATTCACAAACCTCCCAGTCAGCCGTCACTAAAATCCACGGGCAGGAGCATCTCGGGTCTGCAAGACTGTGACAGCGAGGACTCACCAGACCGAGGGCCAGGCCAGTGAAGAGCACGGCCAAGGTGAAGAGAACGTAGGAGCCCCAGGCTGGAAGGCCGAGCTGCTCCGTCAGGTAGCTGTGCCACTGCTGGAGACGAGAACGAGGTAGAGGGGCCGTGGCGTTACCAAGCGACGGAGAGCGCAGCCTTGCGCGAGGACTGCATGACATCACATCATAACGTACTCGCGGTTATATGGCGCGTGCGCAACAACCCCCAGGAAATTACATGACGGGTGAAACATCTGTCCGGACGCCAGCTTTTCAGTACTATACGGACGTTTACTTACAAACACAATTTGGTAAGCAGATTACTAATATTTTAGGCGTATACTAATCTGAAGAAATTCAGCACATCCTTGTTTAATAAATGTGTGGGACTTTAAACAGCAAAAAGTACCGCCACACCGAAAATGTTTTTACCTGGTTTATCCACAATTTCTGCTCTTTTAAAAGACGCTGCGGCTGATGAGCTGTGGCTTTCTTCACCACCACGTCAGTGCTCAACCCTTGCATGATTTACCAAAGCAGGAGCATGTATAGGTATTTATATAGCGCTTTTTTCCAAAGCGCTTTACAATTATGCCTCACATTCACACACCGGTGGCGGAGGCTACCATGCAAGGCTCCAACCAGCTGACCGGGAACAATTTGGGGTTCAGTGTCTTGCTCAAGGACACTTCGATGGGGTCAGGAGGACCCGGGGCTCGAACCTGCAACCCTCCGGTTGCCAGACGGTAGCACCACCTCCTGCGCCACCATCGCCCCAAACACATGCGTCGGCCGGGAATATGTGGTGTGCTCTGCTAACCAAATTTAGTTAACATAGGGATACATCGAATTAATACAGACTACTGACTTTTTGACATTACAATACGCATCTTATTAACGTTTTAGCCATACTACTAATCTGCTTGCCAAATTGTGGGTGTGAGTAAATGCCCATATAGTACCAAATATCTGAGGTCCGGACAAATGTTTCACCCGTCATCTAAAGCCCTGGGGATTATTGTGCATGTACCATAAAACTGTAAGTATACCATGACGTGATACCGCACAGTCCTACACTAGGACAGAATCACTAACAACTTCATTAAAAAGCACAGGGAACAGACTTTATATGACGAGACATTTTCCACTGCACAATACACCAGCCAAATGGGGAAAGTCAATTAACCCAGTTTACACTACATGCCGGGATCGTCACGCAAACGTTTTAACCCTGATACCTGATGACAGGCTAAATGATCCGTTAGATTAGTTATTAAGGTTAATACCTAGAATGGCAGGGTGACAAAACGTGGATGACGTTCAGTGAAAGACAAAAATGAAATATCACGTCACAGTACCCGAATGGACACCGAGAGTCTGAAGACTGCTGAAATGCCATTCATCCTGCAAAATGAACACGAGAAGCAGGTATCAGACAACCATGCAACTCCTGAATCATCTGACACAGCTGCATTAGGCATAAAGGACGCTGTAAGCACAGAAGGCGGCAGCAGACAGTGAACTTATCTGACGGACATCCCTGGAAACCAGTGCCACTCTAACTTAAATAGCACAAGGACACCAAAGGATCTATGCGTATCCACAGGACAGACACCTACGAGGCCAGACACACACTCACAGGAAGGAGGAGGGTCCCAGCCAGGAGGACATGGGCTTGATGTTCTGCCACTTCTTCTCATCGATGAAGCCCAAGAAGTCATCCTTGGTCCTGGCTCCATCGTAGACCCGGAACTCGCCGTCCTTACAGCTGAAACGCACGGCGAGGTTTTAAACCGAGGCTGAAGGCGCGGGGATGTGATCTGTGGCTCAGCAGGCTAGGCCACTATAGCCAGAAGGCCTGTGGTTCAAATCCCATGGGTGGCAAAGAGATTTCACAATCGGGTCCTTGAGCAAGGCCCTTAACCCTGATTGCTCCAGAGACTGGCTGGCTCCGCTTTCAGAGCGGTGGTTCGCTAACAACAAAAACCAATCGGCTAAATAATAAATGTGTAATCCAGAAGCAAGTCTCCCATTCTCCAGGTATGACTACATTTCGACGTTGACAAGTCAAAACAATCGTTTACGTTTTGGTCCTGACCACCGCCTGAGGAATGCCTAAACAAAAGGGCCTAACATACTAAAATAGCACCCATATCCCAGTAAAAGTCACAAGGATATATATATATATATATATATATATATAAAAAAAAAAATTCCTCTAGCAGAATATACAACATTACCTCATATAGTGCAAGCTTCACCAAGCAGCACACAAAGAGCCCACTGCATTTACATTTATTTAGCAGAAGCTTTCGTCCAAAGCGGCGTAGGGGTGATAATCATGGAGTTATCAGAGACAATTTAGGTTCAAGTGCTGCATTCAGCCGAATGATGAGTAACAAGTGAAAGAGCAGAGCAGCCAGACTGCGAGTGAGATACTTTCAGAAATCTTGCAGGAATGCTTACCTATAATCAGTGTGAAAATGTGGGAGAGAATCCTTCATTTAGACCAAACTTAAACCTCTGCTGCACCACTCAAAAGCACTGGGTGTACTGTATAATATGTCTGCTGCTGTGATAATCTAAACATTCAGCACAGGCTCTCTTGATGTAAGGTCAAATGAGGAACTCACTGGTAGATTGTAGGAAGGGATGTGACAGCAAATCGCCCACTCAGGCCTGCAGCAGAGACATGCAGTACGTCAATAAAGAGGTCAGATACAAGACCAGCCAGATAGACACTATCTCGAAACGGCAACTGAGTTCGAGTCACCATTGTTTCTTAATGCCCAACCCTCTATTAATCATGACATTAATAAGGTTAATCGGAGCGCTTAAAACAGCACCTCCGGGACAGAAGGCCAGCGATAACCGGGGATCTGTTTTAATCCAGCGATTAGAAGACTTTAAAGATGTACACCTTTAAAAAGATCTGATGCTAATAGCCTCGCTATGACTTCGTTGGGTTCTACAGTACCGGGCTGTTCAGTGATGTCCACTTTGGCGATGTTAATGCCCAGGTCATCTCCCCACTCTGCAAACTCATCCCAGACTGGCTGCAGTTGTTTGCAGGCTGGACACCAAGGAGCAAAGCTGGCAATAAAAAATAAGAACGGAACCCTCAATCAAGATATATTTATAGGTACTCCTCAGCAGGAAATGAGTTACAAAATGTTCACAGCAGTACCTGGCATTAAAAGACTATTAAATCCAGTGCGGTTCCTGAGTTTTATTTTTCTAATTATCCTTTATATCGACTTATTATCGCCTACTCGGGCATCACAGGTATACCATTCAGCCCACGTCCAGAACATTTTTGCGCATGTGTGGGAAGTAATCAAACTTACAATTCTATCATCCATTCTCCTTGCAGAATTTCCTCCCAGTTACTGTCAGTGATCTCTTTAGGCTGGCTCTTTTTGCCTAGCACGGGACGCGACTTAAGCAAAACAGCAAAAACGATGCAAAACAGCAGAAGGTGCGGCGCCGATCGACACCGGTTAAGGGCGGCCTCCAGCACACGGGCGGGCAGAAGCGCCATGTTCGGGTGCAGCACTGCGGCTTCCGTAACGCCGTATTCTAGCACGACGCTCCGCCCTCCTCGCTCTCTGCCAATCAGACGCGGCAGCTGTTTCCGCGGAAACGCCAACCGCTGAAAACTGTCATAGAACGACAAAAAAATCTGCTTTTACCTAGAAAAGGTATTCGGTGGAGGTGCCAGTTCAAAGTAATTATATTAGGTCTGTGACGTGTAACGAGAGTAGCTAGATCTACCGGCATGGTTTGTTATCACAATTTTAAGCATAATTATAAAGTAATCACTCAGAGCACTGGTTCATAGAAGTATTTAAGCCTCAATGGTGAAATCATTTTCGACGACTTATTAATGACACTAAGTCTTTATTAATAACTCACTACGAATAATAGCTTGATATTTAATAACTTAACAATGCTTCATCATTAGGTAGCTGCATAGTATAGCATTAGCATCCGGCACATCCATTCACATTTGATAACCGTTTATATATATTAATTAGATGCTTACTTTTCACTTAAACGGGAAATGTGTTTTTCCAGCGACGTGCACTTAATCTCTTGCTATCACAGGCCATTTTTAAAGTTAAATAAAGCTAACAGCCCCAAGTGCAACTTCATATTTCAGGCAGATTGTGGTGTGTCACCAGTGTCTTCTTTTGCTATTAATTACTATTTGGACATCCAAAAAAAAAATAAAATCATGAATTAGGACAAAAACATGACTGAATTATTTTTTTGACATGACCTCTGAGCACAAAATAAAAGGATACTTAAGGCAAATTACAAGCAAAACTACACTGTTTGTTCTTTGCTGGACAATGGAAACCTAGCATATGCGATTTCACAATGACATTTCTTGTTTTTGTACTATGGGGTCATCTGTAGTCTCCTGATTGATCACTCGTACCCCCATGAATGCTTGACCAACACAGAGGATCAACTTCTATATTCAAGATCAA
Source organism: Hippopotamyrus pictus (assembly GCA_026781145.1). Taxonomy (NCBI): domain Eukaryota; kingdom Metazoa; phylum Chordata; class Actinopteri; order Osteoglossiformes; family Mormyridae; genus Hippopotamyrus; species Hippopotamyrus pictus. The sequence continues at coordinate 11,155,798 of JAODLC010000043.1, read as the reverse complement.
GGAGACCAAACAGATGATTCCCAGTGCAGGTTTATCCATCTGTTGCTCTATACATACAGACAACTGCAAGGATTAGCGTTACATTCCCATAAGACCGGCAAAGACAACATTAACGGAAAACCATGATATATAATGGCAGTGGACAAAAATGTTCTCATGAAGTATGCCCTACTTATAATATACACCATGGTGTATATGTGTGTGTGTGTGTGTGTGTGTGTGTGTGTATATATATATATATATATATATATATATATAGGCCTATACTGTATATGTACACCAAAAATCGTGAGGACTGAGGTGGACTGGAGCAATAAACCAATTAGCTGTCTTGATAGAAGCTCGCGGCCCATGAGCTCCCCACGGTAAAAGTCTCACAGGTAGCTCTTGAAAAATAAAATTAAACACAATACATTGCGTATGCATCCATCCATCTTCCAACGACTTACCAGTACAGGGTAACTAACTGAGTGTACGGTAAGGAGCGTACAGTACATTGTGTACTAAAAAATCTCTGGTGATGGAAGTCTTCCAAAGGTAAAGAGGTCACTCTAACTCATCGGTAAACTTTTGAAAAATCACCTCTTTTCTAACTGTTCTTATTCAAAATGCACACTGATTGACATAAGACTGTACTGCGCAAACACTACCACGCGGGGATAATCGTAACCTGCATTGCATCGTCTTTACCAGCAGGAGGAGCGAGCGTACTCTGAGGAAAGGAAGCGTGCTTAATCTACAGAACATTAAAAAATGCAATTTAAAATAATATTTTATGATCTGATACATGCAATATTACATTTTTCAAGGTTAAAACCAATTTAAAAGTATTTCAAAAACACTGAATCACTGAAAGTATCACTAACTATTTTACACTTTTTGCTTTTATATGGAAATAAACAATATGTATAATTTAAATAATAACATAATATACATTGTATACATGAAATATATTTACATATGTAATTTGGGGAGTTTTGAGGAAACCACATGCATGTGTTAACGAGATTGTTTTTCATATGTGTATTCTTGGATATGTATGCTGCTATACATGGCATTCTCCCAAATTTTTTCTCACCGTAGAAATATTGTTCAAAATACGATCCTCCCATCTGGGAGCCATCCTGCTTATGATGTATGATTCTTTCTCCAGCTTCTTTTGGCCCGGGATGTAGCATTGTGTAAAGGCCATATTTTATTCTGCTTCAGTTATCCTATTCCCTGATCTCTCTCTGGGAGGTCGGAGCGTCACTTTCAGCTGGTGTCCCGTTCGTAACATGTTAACCGCTTGAAGGATTAGTCTCGGCACATATGGTTTTTCTCTGTCCGTATGTCTGGGGAAACTTAACCGTATCTTTAAGCATCTCCGCTGCACATGACACGTGTGTCTGATTTTACTCGTACCAGCGTTAAGAATTTGGATTCTGAACTATGCGATGTTTGTGGTTCCCTCCGTTATCAATTTTTTCTGCTTCTGAATGTAGGCTACCGTCATTGTTTATATCACTTCTGCTTCCATATTTCACATCCTTTTTGAAATTACTTCACTATAAAATTTAACAACTTTTGCTTCTGGAACCGAATTTTCACCGTTACCTCGTACTATTGCTGCGACCGCCGGTCACGTAATGATATAGTGGTTTTGATTGTATTTACCAGGGGTGGCAGTGACTTCTATACACCCTGCGGCCTACAAGATCGTTTTATTAAAGTTATTATATTATATTATATTATATTATATTATATTATATTATATTATATTATATTATATTATATTATATTATATTATATGTTTCCCCCATAAAGTTTTAGATTAAATGACAAAAAGACGTTCTTTTGCTTTGGTTTCATCATTATTTAACTATGTAAATTGCTTTTCAAACTTTTTTTTTTTTTTAACACCGGCTCACGCAAGGGAAATTGAATCCGATAGTGAATTTGATGAGTTTTATCTGTGTCTGTTGAATTTGCATGTAAGTTACAAGGTTCATCTGGGAATATTCTGCTTTAGTGATGCAGCAGAGGGTCTGAAAGCTTATCGCCATTGATTGGTGTGGTCCGTCAACCCAATGAAATTTGCCTGTTGTCTGTTGCAGAATGGAACATGTCACGTGACTGGGGACAGTTCCTGATGTCGTTTACCTTTGCTGTGGACACTTATTCGGCGAGGGTGACCGTAACTTACACGGTAGATTCTTTATGTTAAACGTTTTGTGGAACAAAACGATGAATGAGAGGATTTCATATGTGTGCGTGCGATGCACATGTGAAATCAAAGAGGTGCACTTCCCCGTGAGTCATAGAAGAACAAGGCACGTTATTTTTATCCACGTTTCACCACATGTAAAGCCGCTCATACAAAGGTATAGTAATGTTCTCATGCGACCTGTGATGGACTGGTGGCCTGCATAATGCTCTCTGCTTCCCAGGCTAGGCTCCAATTCAGCACTCGGAATGTGAATGTGTCATCAAAACAGATATGAGGAGAATGGACCTTTGGAAGGTGCGTGCTATTCAGTGCTGGCCTTTGGTAAACCTAATATTCCTGTGAAACGTAAAGCATAAAACTTCACTGTGAACTCCTCATTGATTTTCAGTCCCCCATCTGAAGGTTCATATCTGTGCTTTGCAGTATCTGTATTACAAAAAGGACCAGCAGGAAGAGCAGGGCAGATGGAGCTCAGCCTTATTCAGCTCATTTAAACAATTTATGGCTCCTGTCAGTTTAGGCTCCACCTTCACACACACAAATACTGTACTGCCATCAGACATGGGCCTTCAAATGCAATCGTGGTGACCTTTCTGCATGTGTGATTTTAATGGTTTCTAAAGTGCATTAAACAATCCTGACTGGAGAGGTATTTGGACAGAGGGAACTATGTACTGTATGATTTCACTTCATTGCATTTGTCGATTCTGGGAAGAGAGCATTTAGGAAGTGATGGTTCTAGGTTAGTTATGCAAAAGACTTCACAAGACTCTCCGTTTACTCGTCTCTTCAGAAAAGTCTTCTGACACACGTTTAGTTTGGAGGAAATGAGAACATGACCGTGTTGTTAAATGGTTTAATTTTAAACAGCTCATTAACTGTCTATATAGGAATCACATAAGATCCAGTATATGCAATGCTAGCATATTGGATCAAAGAAGGGAAAAATATGGGCCTTATGTGACGGTTATAGAAATGTTCATTTTAATTATACACTTAAATCTTCAGTGCTTTAGACTATCGTGGCAACTCTCTGGATTGCACTTACCGAGGAAGTTTTCTTAGTTGTATAAATATGCTTCCTCTTTAAGTAGCGATCCATAAATGAGGGAGCATTCCTTGCATTTTATCTATGACATCACCCTTCCAAATGCTCATCCATTGTAAGTTTGCCCATATAAGGAAGCAGGAGCTTCCCACCTTTCTGCCCCTCCGGGGGGGAGGGGGGGTGGCCACAACGCATGTCTATGTCTTTGTGAACCAAAGTCTTACCTTACAAGGCAGGGAGACCTGGCCTACTGTTTGTGATGTTTACATTGCAGCCCAAGTTTTGGCAGTCCGTTGTGGCCGTTCACATACTTTGGAAAGTAAATTCAGGGTGGGTGACTTGGGGGAAACAGAGACATTAGATGTGAAGAATGCAGCCCTGCTTAGTGGGACGAAAAATGTCTGGGATTACACTGACCTCACTAAAACTGAGGCAGCCCATATTTGTTAGACAGCCAAAAATATCCAAAGTGACTTACATACATTTTTACACTTCCCATCTGTAAATTTTATGGTAGTGATGCAGCAAAGAGCCCAGGAGGTTTGAGCATACAGCCAGCCCATCTGCTGCAAATGTAGCCCATCAATCATTATTTCTACATGTCACTTGTGGTCCATATAAAAATATTGAGCAAGTTTGTGTCACCACAATTGAAATATATAAATAGAACCATGTACATGTGTGAGTAACCCTTAATTAAAACAAAAAAATATATATACTATAGACATTACTAGGAGTACAATTACATGGTTTTGCTCATGTTGAAATGCAGTTGACCAAAATTGTGAATACGGCCGTATAATTGCTCCTATATCGCCACAGAAATAGCTACGTCTGAATTAATAGACAAAGTGAACCAAAAAGAGGAATCTTCCACGATACCGTTGAATAATCAGCCCCAAACTTGCTTCTGTGTCTGTTATGCAACTGTCAGATAGCCATGTTGCTAGGATACATATTTGCGAGCATGAAAAAGTAAAGAGCAATGTCTTTATTCTTCAAAAGGGAGAGATAAAAATATAATTGCTTAAAATAATTATTAAATTGTGGTATAAGAATTAGCCTGGTATAAGTAATCCTGTCGCTACAAACGTCACAACTGACACCAAGCAGTGTAAATGCCCGGTCTGAGGTATACTCTCACACAGGTGCAGTAAATTTCAATGAAACTTGATTTTAAAGTCTTCACATTTTTGGGCACCTTTGGTCTGTCTTTTGTACTGCTTCCCTCAGAGTCCATGACAATGTTTGTCTGGCTTATTTTTACAAAATCAGCCTCTGTGGCAGGTTTGAACTCCTGCAGCCGCAGTTCTGGGTCTGATCTTACATGTATTTAGCTGTGATAGTGTGGTGTGCCACAATTCAAAAATATCACTGATCTGAATTACCTTTATAGTGTGAGTATTACTGTGCTGTCCAAGGTGTCTGCGTATTTTTAAATCATTTGAAATTAATGAAGTTGTTCATTATAACCCTTGAATTTTAATGAACAGAAGTGTTTTTCAATACGTCATATATGTTGTTTACGGGCAACATAGATACAGATGCTGGATTTTGGGTAATAACAAACGGAATACTTTTCCAAGGACATTTTAGTGTTGCAAGATATTTCCGGCATTCGTTTACATGACCTATGTCAGCGCTTTTTTTATCAGTTTGGCTTTGCATGTCAAGGTGGAAAGTTACATCCTAGGCTATTCAAGTGATTTAAGATACCGAGGCCTGTATTATATTTCCAGAGGGTTAGGGAGACGGCATTCATTAAAACTCCAATAAGCACAGAATGGACGGGTGCCGAATATCTGAGTGGGTGTGCAACGGAGAGCTGTGGATGGCGAGCAGAGCCAGTAGTATTGGGAATAATCCATCGCTGGACTGACAGGCAGACCGCCCAATCATTTCGCCAGTAGGGCTGGAGGGCGGGTTCAAGAAAACAGTCTTTCAACCAATCAGGAAGCCGGTGTCGTCATGGATTTATTTTATTCTTTTAGAGAAAGTTCTCACCACCTATTTGCCTTACGGTGGCCCTGCGACGGGAGCGGTCGGATGTGACTCTGGGCTCGGTGTGTGTCCAGATAGAGAGACGGAGATAAACAGGCAGCCGGATCTAGCCAGCGGCATCGTGACGCCCGACGCCTCGCCTCAGACGGCAGTGATCGGGGGAGCTGCGTCGCCGCAACATCATTTCACCGTGGAGGCAACTGGGGCAGCACCGTGAGCAGGAGAGCGCGTATTTCACTATGGATCATTACGATGGGGAGACTAACGATTACAGACAGCAGGAGGACGACTGGGACCGGGATCTCCTCTTGGACCCGGCGTGGGAGAAGCAGCAGAGAAAGGTATTAAATAATCCTGCATGTGTTAAAAAGGAGAGGTGCTCGCATAATTTCGACATGCGGCAACATGCATGCAGTTCCTGGGCTTCCTTCATCTTCACTGCCCACCGCACGTACCTCCTGAATAATCCGCTTTCTTTCTTTGCATTGCGACGATGCATTTTTTATCACACCGATATAGTTCTGCACGGTTTACTTGGCAAATAATCACCGGCCCTCGGCGTTTCTACTCCCTTTATTTAAAGTCAAATGTTTAGTTTGTTTTCCGTCATGTAATTTATATTCGTAAGGACTTAGCAACTGCCGTAATGTCTTTTTGGTGTGTTTTTTCTTTCTCTCTTGTCATGTTTGTGCTGGTAAAAAAGATATTACGAATATTATATGAATAATTCATTTGAACTCCCAGCATTATAAGCGAATTAGTTCTATAAGCGAATCTCTTCACTGAGAAGGTTTTAAAAACCAGTCTCTTAGTATATTTTCTCTATTTACATACGAAAATCTTTATAGTTAAGGACTGTAAAGAAAGCGCGCCCAAAGCTATTAAAAATTTCTACCTAAAATCTCGCCTGTCAGAGCAGCTCAGACTTGTGTCGGTGACTCATACATCACAATATCGCCCATGTGTAGTTAAACTGCCCAGATCGTGTTATTAATTATTTCCTAAATCGTGCGTTTTGAGTGCTTAGTGACTGTATTTTGCACAACGTCCACCTCCCGAGCACTCAGTTTCAATGTCAGACAGACAGATCGGACCCACACCTTTTTAACATTTAATGTTTATTTCCTGAATCTTATCATGGAGGGGGGATAGATTGCATTAGATCAGATTGTATTAAAAGGGCGTCTTACGTTGCATATTACTGTTGGCAGCTAATCTCTGTCACCGAGTCCTTAAATCGTGAGGGGTGTCTTCCTCGCAATTTATAAGACATTTGAGGAATTTAGTAAATATGTGAAATATTTCTCCTTTCCTGATCAGTCGCTCCCACGCTTTACTTGGTTTTTAGAATGGAAACTTTTTTCTGATTTTAAGATTCTGTGTAAGCCTTGTGGTTTTTGGCTTGGGCATTCCTGAGAACTAGTGTACCCCAAAATGGTAAAGAAAAAAAAATCTTATCCTTTTTATAATGAAAAGTTGTGTCTTTATGGCCTACCACTAGAAAGTTTTACAAATAATTCATGCAAACAGCATCAAGGCTGAAAAAAACCTGTAAAATCAAATATAGATATTTACTATAGCATTAAATAACGCTTACACAGTTTGTACTTGAATGTGGTTTGCTCGTTCTTACTGGAGTTCATGGGAAAATGTATTTTTATAGGTTAGTTTAGAAAAAAAATGATGTTACCCGAATGTCGATGATGAGAGGCTAAGATTAAGTAGGAATGGCATAAACCACTGGTAGAGTGAGGGGGGAGGGGTAGGTGATGGTGCATGCAATGGAACCCCCCAGAATAGCCAGATGCAGTAATGGAAGGCTCTTGCTGTCCCATCACCGTGTGAGGGTCCATTTTTGCCGACCTGGCTTGGTTCCAGTCCACTGGAAGGCAAAGTTAATGCAGCATGATGTGTCGACGCCTCAGGTAATTATCTGCATCACACGAGGCAGGACTTCCTCGCCGCTGGGTGTTGTGGGATACTGGCGTTTTGGCGCACATGCCCGTGCAGCGTACGTCAGCTGGTGTGTTTCTGTGCTAGATGGGGATCCCGTCCAAAAAGATCCCCTTCGTTCATCAGCAGACTATTTCCTCCATGTCCACAGGAAGTGATGCCACTCACACCTTAAAGTCACCTTATCTTAGTGTCTCCTGGTGATTTCAGCTTTTTACAGTAACATTCCTGTACTGTAATGGTAACATTATATGTGGATATTCCCAGCATTATCTGGTTTGGTCCATTGTTTTTTGTGACTGTGCTGTTCAGAAACATTAAAGAGTCTTTCAGAACGTAGCTAAATGCTCCCTGGTCACTGGTATGACTCCAGTGACCAGGTAATGAAACGGTTTTAATATGCCACTTTAACATGTGCAAAAATAATCTATGTTCAGAGGTATTTGTTTGGAAAGAAATTACTTGACTTGTAAGTTCCTTGAAATCATGCAGTGATTTGTCAGGACGCTTTGGTATCAGACACTTCCTAGTTATTCCTGTGAGTCTAGTAGCCTTACAGATGGCCTGCTCAAACCAGACAACTCTCTTGCTGAATCTGTGGCAGCCAAACCCACTGGATTCTTCGGTCTCTGTACTTCCTCAGTATGTCGTCCCCAGGGTGACGTGCACTGGATGATTTTGAATCTCCGTAGCACTGTGCGATGTGAGAATCAGTCAGTGATGCTTTCTGCTCTGACTCCCTTTGAAGTTCTGACAGAGCTGATATGCACGGAGCCCAGATTGAATTATAACCATGTGTGGCTTTTGTTTCCATGTCTGGCTGCAATACGGCGACTAAAAATAATTTTTAAGAAATTTAATTTAAGAAGGTAAAGTGGCACTCTGTTAAACAGCTAAAAATGTTGAGAGTGTAGGCTTTATCCACATGAAAAATCTGTGATTGAATAGCGTGTATCAGAGGGTATAGATCTGTCACTCTCTTTTTTGTGGAAATACGCTTGACTTTTTGGTTTGTTTTTGTGTTTGTTGATAGGTGCTAGAATATAGACATGGTTAAGTGTTCACATCAATGTTTTTGGTATAGAATAACCACATCTGTGATAGTCATGGTTTATTCCAAGGTAAAACATCATCTGTTAGACAGCTTTGCAGAGGGTTAGCTAGCCCACTGCCCATGAAACCAGAGAAGTTGTTTTTTGTCTCGCCTATAACCACAAGACAAGTTTTTGTTTAGGGTCTGTTATCTTCTTTCATTTTTCCACTTGACTTTTAGTATCACATGACATTTTATTGTCATTCATTGTTATGTCTGTCTGTCATGTCATTCATTCTTCTGCACTCGTTCATTCCAAACCCCCTGTTGGCTTTGTTACCAGATCTTTCTTGAGCTCTGTGGGGTGACTGTATTCAGAAGGGTGATGTGTAAGAGTAAACTGAACTAAATTGAGTGGAAGTAGAGATGAATGACCGAAGCAGTGGAGCACCACCCTGAGTCCGTACTGTAGAAAGTCTTGGGCGGGGCTCCTCACTCTGTTTGGTGCCGGTAATTGGGTCAAATATTTATTTCCGTTACTAGACTTTAGAGAATGCCATTGATTTGTGGAACTGGGAGATGTGAAATGGCATCTATGGGAAATACCCATTTTTGGCCGCACACTGGGTATTTATTAAACTACTTATGCGCTAAAGCATATATCAGTCTGGGAACAATAAAATTAATAATTACTGAGTATTGATTTGGCACTGTTCCAATAAAATGACATAACGAAGAGAAAGTAAAATTAAAACAAACTGATTGTCATACACTATGTAAACAGTGAGTTGCGATCCATTTTGAAGGAATAATTCAGATTTATCAATTACGCTGAATAAGGGTTCTATAAACAATTAAAGTGCAGTAGTGTGAGACAATTAGTGACTGGGAATATCAGTGAAGACCTACCTTACGTACTGCAGCTAAATGACCAGTTTTGTAATTATCATAAGTAGATGCAGATCCTCTACACTGATATAGTTCAAACCTAAAAAGGCAGCACAGTGACCCTGTTTGTGTACCTTTCCTTAATTAGCACAGATCCGTGAATTAGCGAACAGGGAGAATGATAGATCGATGGATGCTTTAATTAAACACGCAATAGTTGTAATACCACAGTGTAGTGATTGTGGAGCCAGGGGAAGGTATCTTAAATAGGAATTGTTTGGGGAAAAAAAAATGTTAGCAAAAGCTTTGATTCTGGGTGACACATGCTTGAAAAATGAGGAATGATTCGGCAAAATGGGGAGAGGATGGAAGTGTATGGCCCAGAGCAACAGGGATGACGGGTCGAGCGTGCCTAGAACTTTCTAACCCTTATGCACGGTCTCATTATTTTAATGCTTGTTGGGATGTCGTCATACACCTCAGTTAATAAGTACCTGCTTCATTTATTAATGCAATACTTAAATAAATAATTCGATTGGTAGCATCCACGGATCCATTACATGGGAAATTCAAAGTGCCTGAAAGCAGTGACTGAGATCAGATGAGAATGAGCCTGTTTTTCCTTGACATCAGTGAGCAGAATCAAAGACAAACATACCGCTAACATCCTGGAGTTTCTTTCCAGCACATTCCAGAGATTTCTTCTTTTCAGGCCGGTCTCTGACCATTTATGGTGCCTGAGATGCCAACGACGTGCGGGCGGTTTGGGATAAGACGGGCCGGGGCCGGACCCTTCGTGTCTCGCATGGTCAGGGACCGTTGCTGGGCTGCGGCCTCGCATGACGCGTCTCTGTACTCCCAGCGCTCAGCGGAACAGCGTGCAGAGTCACACCGGGCGGCTGATTCATTGTTGCTCCGATGGCTGATAATTTTCCATCAAAGGGACTGTTTATTTTAAACCCAGAATTAAACAGATGAAAAACATACCTTTTTGGGAGCTGCAGTACAGCAAGACTAATCAACTGAACAGTCTGAACCAGTTACTATATATTTTTCCTTTTTCAATAATGATTGAATGATGATGGCATCCTGTCAACCTCGGACCCTGACCAGGACAGGCGATTAGAGGATGGATGGATGGATGGATGGAATAATGATTGACATCTCACCAGACTGCATTATTAAAAAAGTCCTGAATTCAGACTCTTCTTCTCTGTCATCTTCCCCTCTTTTTCAGTCTGACTAATGGGGCCGCACCTCGCGCCCCGCACCCCGCAGCGAGCTTGTGGGGAAATGGATGGCTCCGTGGCTGATATTTTCCCGCCTGAGATTTGCCTGTATTCCCCGTGTGATTGGCCAAGCGAGGCTGTCAGCGGTGGAAGTGAAAAGCGGCGTTTCCTTTACCTCGACACCGCGACTCCGCACCGTAACGGTTACTTTCATACTGACTACCTCTCGGCGATACGATTGCTTCCTGTGCTGCTGATAGAGCAGTACAAACACATGCCCTTGCCAAAATGTGGATCTTCTCACAGATAAACTGCTGCTGTCATTTTAATTAAGATGTTTTCCCTAAGTGGTTGCGGTGTGAGGTTTAGGTCAGACTCTGGCCCATCCTTAACATTCAGGCTAACGAACTCCTATAAACCTCGTAGTCTTTCTCTCCGTTTCACTCTTAAATGTACATTACTCCAGGTTCACCATTTCCCCTTGGGAATCTGCTGTAGGATCTGTACCGATGCTCTGATGGACTAGCTGCAGAAGCACCCTAAGCTGTGGATGTCGCATTTTATCTGAACAATGCAACACCGCAGCATCGTGACCGCTTGCCTAAAATAATTGTATATCATCTTCGCCTTCATCTCTTTCTTCACTTCTTATTCGACTGTTTCCGTCAAGATTAAGAGAATTACTGTCTCCTTTTTTTTCCCTTTAGCTACTTCAGCATTTTACACACCCAATGAAGATACATGCCAGAAATGCGACGGATGCAGAATTTATCAGCACTTAAGCAGAATCACGAGCGGCATAAGGGGAACGTCCTTTCTTTACGATCTGAACATCCTGACCGTTTGTCACCGTGGTGATAACGTAACTGGGGTTAGCGAGGCGTAAGATGGGAAATGCACCTCCCTCAGGGGAAAGGGCGATAATTTCAAACCCAGCAGTGCATGTCTACGCTCAGTCTCCTTTGGTGGCTTCTTATGAGAGAGCAGGACATGCAGTTTGGCAGATGCTGTGCCATGACGCTTCCGTTTATGAATTTTCGGCTTTTGCGGTTACTATGGCAACCTCCTTGACTGCATTCTGTCTTTTTTTTTTTTTCTCTCTCAGAACAGGGAGTATTTCATAGCGGGTCTCACAGGAAGCCTCGAGACAGAGATCTGTACGGAGACTCGCACGGCTCAGCACGCTGTGACGCAACTTGCGTGTACCGGCATATTCGAACAAGCCGAACCACGCAGAAGCTTGCGTGTCACTGATGTGAAAACTTGCTTGTGTTTTTTAATGCGACCAAATAGGTTAGCCCCCGCTAGGCTAGGGTGACACACCATTGGAGGCTTGTGCCATACACCTCTTCCTCCTCCCATACATCCCAACGTCCAACTGAACATCTTGGTGTTGAGTGTACCACACAAAACCAAAAAGGGTCACCATTAGGCGCTATCTTAAGGTTCTGCTGGACAGGCGTCTGCTGCCCGTTTGGTGGCGGGCATTGGAGAGAGCAGGCCCTCGACGAGCGTCAGATTTTCCGAAAGGGAGAAGGGGTGGGATGTGGTGGGGGTTTACGGCGGGGGGGGGGGGGTCACCCCTTTGATGCCCGCCCTTTCCTTTTTGG
>JAODLC010000043.1:11115990-11127684 GCA_026781145.1 Hippopotamyrus pictus | reverse complement strand
TGAGCTTTAAACCTGAATAGGCAGGCCCGCTGACATGCTGTGGTAATACTGCACTTTAAACCTGAATAGGCAGGCCCTCTGACATACTGTGGTATTACTGAGCTTTAAACCTGAATAGGCAGGCCCACTGACATGCTGTGGTAATACTGCACTTTAAACCTGAATAGGCAGGCCCACTGGCATACTGTGGTATTACTGAGCTTTAAACCTGAATAGGCAGGCCCGCTGACATACTGTGGTAATACTGCACTTTAAACCTGAATAGGCAGGCCCGCTGACATACTGTGGTAATACTGCACTTTAAACCTGAATAGGCAGGCCCGCTGATAGGCTTTGTCAGTACTGTACCTTGTGCTGCATTCCATTTACTTTGGAGGTCAGAAGTTAGAGTTGAGAATGACATCACACTCGAGATATCTACATTCCAGTACAAGTTGGAAAGCAATTTAGCAATACCAGTTCTACTCATGTTTTTTGTTAGTCATTGTTAGCAATACCAGTTGATAACAGTTTTTGCTGTATTTGGCAAGTACAGATACTGTAGCAACATGTCCAGAGATAGCGGTTGGGCAGTACTGTGTGTTCCACCGATTTAATGAGACCCCAATGATACATTAGAGCTAATAAACAGTAGGCTGTATAACTAAAGCTTTCACTTCTGTCGATGAATGGTGCAGTCATGTTGAATTCTGAGGTTGGGGTTCCTTCAAATTTGGGGGGCATTCTAGTTGAAATCTCTGACTAGGAACTTTTCACTTACGGTCAAATTTTCACTTACGAGTTTAAATGGAACACAACATTAGACTTGAAAAGACAGGCGCACTGTTAGGCTGTGATAGTTCTATTCCTTAGACCTGGCACCTAGTATCCTTGTAGAGAATAGCTAATCTACTTTTAAAATGGCTGTTGTCTGCCATTATGTCATTTTGCATATCGGGTCTTCATCTCAGCCCAGTTCCAGGAAGACAGAGCCGTCCTTCAAATCAGTACATCCTCTCCAAGACCTGAAATAACTATTTTAGGCATCTCTGTCAACAGCCTGTTCAAATCTGATAGATATTTTTGTGCCTAGATCTGCAGAATGCTTTACATTGCACCCAGATAATAACACGTTCGACTGCTTCTAAACAGGTTTTTTTTATCTTCAGGACATGTTTCCTGCATCTCTACCTATCAATGAAAGTTTAACCTTAAGTGAAATGTAAGTGGTTTGGTGCAGTTGTAAGTAATGTTGCAGTCGGAGATCTTAACGTTAGCAATGTTGCAGTTTAATAAGACAGGAGCTCTTGTACATGCACAAGAAAATGCTTCAGAATGACAGTGAGCAGCGCTGAGGGGAAACTGAGCAGCAGTTTTTGCAGGATTTGGAGTAGGGTTCACCCCCCCCCCCCCCCCCGGGGCGCTGGCTCTGCGGCGGTTTGTATCCCGTCACTATGCACCGTGAGCCGCCGCCATTGTCCCCTAAGAGCCGTGATGTCACGTGTGTGGGCCAGGCTGCAGCGCCGACTGCCATTAGCACGACCCGCGGGCTTCAGCGCATGTGCTACCCTCTTCGGGACAGGTCCGGCAGCTAGTGCCCCAGAGGGACCAGGCTCTGGTGGAGGAACACACACGGCAGCAGGACAATGAGCGCCTGCGCAAGCAGTTCGCCGGGCAGGCTAATGTCATCGGGCCCTGGATCCAGACCAAGATGGAGGTGAGTCCGGCACCATGGCCGATCCTGTCCCAGAATCGGTGGCCGTCACTGGCATTAAAAAAACCAAAAACTTATTTAAAATTTGGCACACATACAATGTTTTGCACGTTGTGAAAAAAGTAGAGAATACGAACTCATGGTATTGAGACAGTTGCAGTAGATTTTGTACGCACCCAGAAACCCTGCGGCATTCCCTCCCAGCATGCTCAGCGCCCACGCCGTGTCTCCACACAGGAAATCGGCCGCATCTCCATAGAGATGCACGGGACCCTGGAGACCCAGCTGACACAGCTGCGCCAATACGAGAAGAACATCATCAACTACAAGCCGAAGATCGATCAGTTGGAGGGTGACCACCAGCTCATTCAGGAGGCGCTCATCTTCGACAACAAGCACACCAACTACACCATGGAGGTACAGAGGGCTGCATCGTCCAGTCAGACGCCCAGTCCCTTTGACTGCCGTTTTATTCGCTCACTCTGCTAAGAAGCTCTCAGTAGTTGTACGCTTTAGTCTGAAAGACTCGCTAAGGGTTGAGAGTGTGTGTGTTGCTGTGGTACTGATTATCATTAGCCGTTTGGCACGGTGATTGAAGCCAATCAGAAGAGCAGGTGGTCCGAAATCACATACTTACACAGTAGGTACTGAATTTCATCAGAAGCCTACTACTTGACTGTTAATGTACTACATACTGTACATAAGCATGCAGAACAGTATGCTTACATTCGGACACACTGCGGTCACAATCATGTGTATTGCATGACCCAGCAGTTTTTCCAGTGACGTAGCTTGACTCCCGTGACAGTTAAGAAGTATTATAAACGAAAAAATTATCAATGAAAAAATACATTAACTTATGTAACTGGGTATTATTTTCTATTTTAGTACTATTTTCTAATTTGTATAGAAACAACACTTTCTCCTCCATCTTGACAAAATTTTCTGAGTGATCTTAGCCATGCCGGTGACCTTGCGTGATAGTGTAATGTCCATCAGTTAGGAATCTTGCAGAATGCAGTATGTCATTTGGGTACCGTTGGCCTACTGTCTCATCCATACTGAGGATTGAGACATAATGCTCACATCGCATACTCTACTTCGCCTACAACATAGCAAACAAGCATTTGATTTCGGACACACCCATAGTTTCAAACTGTCCCCACATCGGAATGACGACTGTTACCAGCCGCTGTCAGTGCACAACAGAGGTCACCTGTGGAAGGGAGTCTTACTGTAGCTGTCGGGCTGTACTGAGACTTGTTGTTCTGAAGCAAGTTTAAAGCCTTTGTATGAAAACTATGAAACTTGTATTGTCTTGATCAAGGGTGGGCGTATCTAGAAATGTGGGTTTTCGCTCCTTAATTAGATTACTAATTAGAGGACTGAGTGGCAGAAGAGTTCTTACACTGGGGTTTGAACAGCTGACCTAAAGGTTACCCCAAGAACCTGCATACACACCGTCCCTTTGTGGATAAGATTGGCCACCCCTGGTCTTGATCATGTATCTGGTGAGTCAGCAATTCCACTCAAAGTGTTCGTGTTTTTCCCACCCCTGTCTCTCTTGCTCTTTCCACCTCCCCTTCAGCACATTCGTGTGGGCTGGGAGCAACTGCTGACGACCATCGCCCGCACCATCAACGAGATCGAGAACCAGATCCTGACCAGGGACGCCAAGGGCATCAGCCAGGACCAGATGAACGAGTTCCGGGCCTCTTTCAACCACTTTGACCGGGTTGGTCCAAGGGGTGGTTTTGGATGGGAAAGCAACCTATAAATGAATGAGGAGTTGCTAAATCAGGATAGCCCATTTCAAGTTCTGGCCTCATTAGGTTTTTAGTGAGTAAATGCATTATTTCTTATTATTCACTGTCTCTCCTTTAGAGGGCGCCTAAGAGACATGAATTCCAAGTTTTTGTGGCCTTAATCTTAATGGACAGAAACTCCACAAAGTCTATCTTGTAATGTTTTGTGAGCTGATACTCGTATGACAGTAGATATCTTAATATGCTCAAAACCATGATTATTAGACAAGCACTTATCAGAGGTTCTTTGAATCGTTAATATAATATAACAAGGAAGGACTGACACAAAGATATTGATATCTTAATTAGTGAAGAGTACCACTGAAAATCCTTTGTCTTAATATGAAATGTGCGGTATTCCTAATTAGCCTGGCTGATCTGCATGCATGAAGATTCGTTTCTCTGCTAGTTCTTCACACAATGAGTCTGCCACACTCACCTCCAGTGCCAGCTCCATGTACCACTGTCGTTTTGTCAGAGCTGAATCTAAAAAGCCCTTAGCGCTGAAATCTGTGCCTTTCTGCCTGCCCTGCCTCACCCACATGCCTCCCATGCCGTCTCTCCACCGTCATGCCGACTAAGAACGAGGCCTTTGTAAGAGAACAAGAGCAAACATCCCCTAGATATACAAATATTAGCTGCCGTTAAAAGGACCATAACTGGCCAAATTGCATAGAAATTAAAAGTACTGGATTTTTCATTAAGAAAATATTTAGCCAGCTATAGAAGCAAATACTATTAAGGACTACAGAATACAAGTATTTGGACATAATTCGGATTCTAGATTCAACTGAACAAATGACTGGAAGAGCAGATGCGATGTATGTGCTTAAGCTGGTCACCTTGTTTTATAATATTTAGTGAATACTGCTGTTCTGGAGAGTGAAAATAATGTGATTTGTGCAAAGCACTTTTTAATTAGATTGATAGCAGTGTTTGCCGGATCCAACAGCCCTGATGACTCCTGGTGAAGAGAAGGGCTAGAACCTTCCATGTTTGTCACACAAAAGATACTCTGATCAAATGCACTGGTGCCACTCAGTAGTGTAAAAGCAACCTGAACAGGCCCGAGTCATGTCTGCAATGCCCCCCTACCCCGTGACTGACCTCACAGCCGTGCACGACCTGTGTTCTCACTCTGCTTCTCTTCTCTGTCTCCTGTGCACGTCTCTGTTCCTCACCCGCCCTTACCTCACCGCACGACTCGCATAAACCTGCATGTCCCACCCAAAACCCCGCCCCTGCCCACTGGCCCCACCCCCGATGCTCACCCCATGCGGCTGCATGCGCTGACCACGCCCCCAGGACCACTCGGGCACGCTGGGCGCGGAGGAGTTCAAGGCCTGCTTGATAAGCCTGGGCTTCGATATGGCCAACGACTCACAGGTACTCAAGAAATGTCTGGCCCCATTCGCTGGGTGCCCCGTTTAATCATTGTCTTGTTTTTTTTTGTTTTATTTTCAATCCCTCCCCCATTCTCTTCTGTTTTATTTCCCTGAAACTGATATTTCTGTTTTCGTCTTCTCTACACTGAAAACGCTATGTAAATATTGCATATAAACTTCCCTCTATGACCCTTTCCTGTTCCTTACTGTTCTCTTTAATCCATTACACCTCTAAAATAAATCAATCCCACATCTCCTGTATTCCCCATTATTTTGTACTCCCTCATCTCTATGCCCCATTATTTTGTACTCCCTCATCTCTATGCCCCATTATTTTGTACTCCCTCATCTCTATTCCCCATTATTTTGTACTCCCTCATCTCTATTCCCCATTATTTTGAGATCCCTCTTCTCCTGTATTCCCCATTATTTTGCACTCCCTCATCTCCTGTATTCCCATTATTTTGCACTTCCTCATCTCCTGTATTCCCATTATTTTGCACTCCCACATCTCCTGTATCCCCCATTATTTTGCACTCCCCCCTCTCTCCTCTATTCCCCATTATTTTGCGATCCCCTATCTCTTCTGTTCCCCATTATTTTGTGATTCCTCATCTCCTCTATTCCCTATTCTTTTGAAATCCCTCATCTATTTCCTATTCTTTTGCTACCCTCTTGGATTGTTTGCCATACTTCACCCCCCCCCCCTTAGAAGAGAACAGGAATGATGGACGCCGATGACTTCAAAACCTGCCTTATCTCCATGGGTTATAACCTGGTAAAGCCGTGTTCTGAATGCCCCCTGGTGGTTGACTGACCCGTCTCAGTCAGCTTGTATCTCTTAGCATACAATAAGGTATTTCTATTATCCGCCTGTACGCACAACGGCCTAAAAGCAGGTGAGAGAGGCCCTTTGGCGGTCATGTTAAACTGACGTTATTGATCTGCATAAATCTTTCTTTATCCATATGGTGGACAGTTTAATTGACTGTCTTGGTTCAGATTTATTTTTTTGTTTTGATACTGTTCAATATCTTTAGCTCCATTACTGTGCACTATGCGATGGTTTATTGTTTCTTTTAACAGTTCGGTGTAAATGGCCAATCTGTAAGTACAATAAGAGCCAACAAAGTCACAATATAGTGAGCGTTCTGTCTTTGTGAGTGTAGATAATGTGAAGACAGAGTAACAAACTCACTAACAAAAGTGGACTTGATGACAGGGCTGTGAAAGCACCCACTGTGTCACATTATTCCATGGGGATGACAAGGCGGTTTGCTTTGTTTAAAGAGGCAGTTCAGTAATCTGAGACACCCAGTCTCACTGGCTCCTCTTGATGGGTGAATGATCAGTCACTCCATGGGCAGAGTTAATCTAACTTTCTGAGCAATACACCAGTCGACAAGCAAGCGTTTCGCCAGACCACCGAGATGCCGTGACGGAGATCTGCCCAGCTCATTCTCAGCTCATTCCATTAATCTTTAAATACAAGTCATCCGGCATTGTGTAACACGGAACGTCTTTGAATAAAATGAAGAGCAGTCATGCTGAGTAGATTGTGTCATTGTTTTTAGCTGCTATATCTGTCCCTAAATGCATGGAGATATCCGTTTTCACGTTTTAAGAGCATACGTGATCCCCACAAGCGGAATCTCTCTCGCTCCTGTCCTTCACAGAGCGAGGCGGAGTTCGCACGCATCATGAGCATCGTGGACCCAAACCGGCTTGGCGTCGTCACTTTCCAGGCGTTCATCGATTTCATGTCCCGGGAAGCCGCTGACACAGATACGGCAGATCAGGTCATGGCTTCCTTCAAGGTGCTGGCAGGTGACAAGGTAGGTAATGATGCCCGCAGGGTGTCACGGGTGGATGGAGAAAGGCTTTAGCCAGATGGATAAAGCTAAAGGAGAGAGGTAGGGCTAGTTCTGGGAGTCATCCTTTACTGCTGCCATGGAAATTACCGTTAAAGGTATCTTAGGTATGATGATGTGCAGATGTTGAAAGAAGCTGGAGGTGGATGTAAGTGCTTTCATCATTGAACACCAATAACAAGAATCAGTTGTGCAGTGAAAATATCTTCCAATAAGAAACACTTATCTGTCCATTCATCTTCTGATGTTTTACTCTAAGGAGGCTAGCAGGGACATTCTAAAAGATTATTTTAGTGAGCTGGTATGTAGTCTGGAAAGTGTCTTTAGATAAGGATTAAGGATTAGTCACTGTTTCAGAGGAAAACGGTTAAAAACTCCTTAAGATGTCTGTTCTCTTGCATCCCAAAATACGTCAGTCATTCAGTCACTCTTTCCACATGTAAAACTTCCGTTTCCATGGATTCTGGAGTTTTCAGTTTGCGCATTGGTCGCCAATCTGCAAGCGAGAACACACCGTGCCAATACCCTCATTAGCACAATACATTACAGTGCAATGATGATTTTATAACAAATATTTTATTATTATTCCATAATTATACAATTATTCAGACCATCTGAGTACTTAGCTAGCGTGATACATTGTTAGGGGATTATTGTGAATTCAAATTTTTTATTGAAATAGTCAAAAAATAGACTAATAATCGACAAATAGAGGAAATGTTTTAAACAACAGAGGAGTTATATTAGACTAAGATACGCGCATGAATTTGCTCAGTGAAGCCATGAAAGTTGATAGAAAATGAAAGATTTAACTTGTGGAAACATCAGCAGGTGTCTTGTTTGGATGGAGCTACAGACAAAATTACTACCAAGATGTTGACAGGAGACCTACAAATTACACATGCTGCCTTTTAATTTACTCCCAGACTGTCAAAATGCTCATCTTATGCTCCGCAGAACTACATCCTGGCGGACGAGCTGCGCAGGGAGCTGCCGCCAGACCAGGCGGAGTACTGCATCGCCCGCATGGCGCCCTACACCGGGCGTGATGCTGTACCCGGCGCCCTTGACTACATGTCCTTTTCCACTGCCCTGTACGGGGAGAGCGACCTCTGAACTCCTCCTGCACACCATGCCTGCCGACTCAAGCTCGCTGCGCCCCCGCCACTGCCAGGCCATAATAATCCTGCACCGTGACAAGCCAACAACCCCAGCCCACTGAGCACGTTTTTGGGTTTTTGTACGTGTTCCACCTTATCTCTGCTCCCCCCCCCCCCCCCCCCCCCCCCCCACTTCTCCCATCACTCTTCAAGTTTACAAAAAAGGGGAGTGTACTTTTTTCTTCTGAAAAAAAAGTAACATATTTTATTATACAGAACAAAAGGTATTTTCTCCAACTGATTTAATGAAAATGGTAAAATAAATAAAAAATATTGCTACCAGTGGTGTGCTTGTGACTTCTTCCTGGTTGTCTTCTGGGCCCGAACATTGTCTAGTCATAAACACGCCAACAAACCTTATGTCATATGATAGATAAGTAGTAATGAACCAGTTCCTACATCAAAACTGCTTATTACTTTACACATAATTCTCAGTTTTGGTTTCGTGCATTTCATTAATATTAATTTTTGAATTAATACCCATTAATATTGTTTATACAGATCCAGAAATACCACACAACCACTTGTCTAATCCAGCGTCATGGCGCAAACAAAAGTGAAAACGCTGGGCACACTCTGCTGTGGATACCAGTTAATCTCAGCGTACACCGTTTTATAATGCTGGCAATAGAGACGCCACCTGGAGGGGACGCCAGAGTGCCCGGATGCGGTGACACATGCAAGTGATGTAGTGGATGCTTCAGGCTACGCTGCTAGCCACTGGACACACACCACTTTTTTTTTTTTTTTTGTCGTTCCAATTATTCGTGATTCGGATCACACGATAATTAAGCATTATTTGACGCACTGCAAATGCAAATTCGTTTAGCTAAAGACGATTAGATAAATATATGACCAGAAATGTTATCACAATTGTTGTCGATGATGATATCGATTTGAATATTTAAAGTTGTCATTTAAAATGTACCCTGCGATGGGCTGGCCCCCCGTCCGGGGTTGTTCCCTGCCTCGTGCCCGTTGCTTCCGGGATGGGCTCCGGACCCCCCGCGACCCAGTAGGATAAGCGGCTTGGAAACTGGATGGATGGATGGATTTAAAATGTATCGTTAAATTAGGTGGGCAGTGGTGTAGCAGGAGACTACACATTTCTACCATTTCTACCGGAGGCAACAACAGCGCTGCCTGAATGTAAATAGCAGATTAGGCAATCGTATGATAGAATACAGAAATAAGTATTATTACATAATATGTTAATTATCACATATGCTTATCATAAAGGTTTTTTAATCCGTTCTTTGCGAGAAAAAAATATGATCCATTAATGGATAGCATCGGGCAGCAATTCAGGCGAAGGACCTCTCGGTAGTAATGCGGAAGTTGGAGTATGCTGTATTTCCTCTGGTCTCTAATGCGGGGCCAACTGCAACAAATGCGTATCGGGAAGTATTTCTTGTTTGTGAAAACATCCATTGAGCAAGCCAGATATAAAACACTGTAAAATGTCATCGGAGGAGTTTGAAAAATTGCACGAAATCTATAAAAGTCTCTGTGATGAGCTGAAGTTGATGCCGGACAGAGCTGCGCGATGTCACGGAGGTACCATCTCATCTTATTATATAAATGAATTATGTGGCGGAGATGTAAACATGCCATGTAAATTGGCTATTTGCGGTTATAATGATGGCACCTTAGTAAATTTTATTATCGTCGTAATCATTGCCTGATTGCCAAAAAACTGCTTTTTGATTGCGAGCCCTTGTCGCTTCTTCCTAGACAGTTTCAGTATCATCAGCATAAGTTTAATAAGTTTAACATTTGTATATTTGTATTAATGCAATGATTAGTTTTTGTTCTGGTATAAACGTTGTTACTGCGCAGGTTACCTGCTCGGAATTAGGTTTTTAATCTGCAAAATAAAGGAGGTTTTATCATCTCTGGACGCGGTAATAAAATACTCGACTCCTGATTAAAACTGTTAAAAAAAACAGTAGGGTGCTTGAACCCCTGATTACTGTCATACGTTATTTACGTTTTGTTTCAGAGGAAAGGAAGAGGTTGGTCAGAGACTTTGATGAAAAAGTGGGAGAGGCAGAGGAAATGGTATTTTAAAATTCGTACATATTCGATTTCAGTCCTCTACATTGTTGTTATTGTAAGGGTCGGTCCTAATATCCCTGCCTTGTGACTGCAGCTGCAGGGCATGGATAAAGAGCTGCGTATAGCGCCCTCCTCCTTTCGTAACTCGATGTCGGCGAAGCTGCGCCTGTATCGCAGGGACCTGGGCAAGCTGCAGCGCGACATGAAAAGCTGCGAGCCGTCCCTGGGCTTCTCCGGCCGGCCAGGGGAGAGCGGCCACGGCAGCTATGGCATCTATGCCTCGCAGAATGAGCAGAGTGTGAGTGCCAGTGTGTCCGCGGCCTTCCCACAAACTGCGGCCGAAGCCGCGCCACAATGGCGTTTTCATTTTTCCAGTAATTGAGGAACTTGTGACTAAAATATACTTATTTAAATCTTCATAAGGGAGCCTATTCCAATGTACTTAACTTGAACTTCATTCAACTTGAAGCTTTGCAGGCACTATTTTCACAACATTTTTGTAAAATCAGTGGCCTGTACTAAGAAGCAGGGTTACTGGCTTATCTGGGTAACTTGTCGGATTTAAGGTACCACAGTTTAAATGGACTTCATATTCGTTCACTTACATTTTGCCCAGACTACCTTAAATCCAACAAGTTATCCCGATAAGCCAGTAACCCTGCTTCGTAGTACAGGCCTCTGGTTTCCAGCTACTTCAAAACTTAACCAAGGGTTGTCAGCCCTTTACCTTACAGACTAACTATATGGTAATAAAACCGTTACAGACATATAAATATGTGTGCAGACTTGTCTCGAATTGAAAATCTCACTCCAGCCCACTGGCCAAAATTGGCAACCCTGTTAAGCTGTGATATTTTATGTATTGCTGAGCCCTGATACACACACCAGCTAACATCAGCTAAGCACTGGAAAAATAATCGTGTGTCTTTGCTTGTCCTGATTCAGCTTGTCTCTGTGTGCTAGACCCAAGCACAGTCCCATCGTGCGCTGCTCCTCCAGGGTACGGAGTCCTTGCACCGCGCCACACAGAGCATCGAGCGCAGCCAGCGAATCGCCGTGGAGACAGAGAACATCGGCAACGACATCATCGAGGAGCTGGGGGAGCAGAGAGAGCAGCTGGACCGGACCCGTGACCGGGTCAGTGGATTGGCCCGTGAGGGGGTGGTTAGGGGGACACGTGACAGTATCATGACCGACTGTCCCCTGTCACACAGCTCATTCACACGGGGGAGAACCTGAGTCGCAGTCGCAAGATTCTGCGTTCCATGTCTCGGCGGTGAGTGACCCTCTCAGCTGCAGGCTGTCCTCTAAGCCACCATTATTTATACTGTTAAGAAAAGTACTGCACTTAATTCCTGTATTTCATCGTCTTCATATGTGTCATATGTCCCTTAAGCACAGAATTATGGGATAGATTAGCCCTTTGATTCAGTTTCCCAAAGCCATTGTAGCATTTGGCCAATGATGGCCGTCGTAGCACTACGCTTCTGTAAGATGGTTCTTCACCCCCCAGCTTTCCTTATTCTGACAGGCCCCCTCTCCTCCTTTTACTGCCCCCTACAGGCTGATGACCAATAAGCTCCTTCTGTCAGTCATCATTCTCATGGAGCTGGCCATCCTGGGAGCTGTCGTCTACCTCAAGTTCTTCCGCCGCTAGATGGGGGTGTGTCACAACTAAACGTGATGTGTTGCACGGCTGAGCCGCTCTTCTGTAAGATGTTC
>JAODLC010000043.1:11103497-11115982 GCA_026781145.1 Hippopotamyrus pictus | reverse complement strand
CCCCGCCCCACCCTTGCGTTCCTTAATTTGGCAGAGGTTGGATGGCCCAGCACAATATGCCCCCCCTCCAAAAATCCTCATTCAAATGTGTTTCCATGACTTGAGAGGAGCCAGCAGGGGGACCCGATGGACTGATGGACTGCAGAGCCATGTGCTTCTGGATTTCTGACTACTGGGGGAGCCTTATTCCAAGCTGGTTTTTACCACGTGTGGTGTAGACGCATGAAATGGGTGCCTGGCTGGTTCTCTTACAGTGACTGGGGAATGAAGTCCCTCTTCCCCCTTATCCTTATATCGCCTGTAAGTGCCAGAATTTTCTGCCGAGCACAGACGGCGCCCCCTACAGGTGTGGCTGTTTTGGTGCGCCCGCACAGCCCCTATCTTACCCCCCCCCTTCCCAAAAGACTGCAGCTTCTGTCAACTCGAGCAATACTGTAAATACGGAGATGTTAATGTAATAGAGACACGACGTGATAACTTATGATTCAATATAAAAGGCACTAATGAATAACTAACGTGCATTTTCTTTTAAATAAATTCTGTCCTGTGGGGTTACCAGTAACTGATTGATTTTGATTGATAATGGCATCATTTGAAGTCCTTTGCTGAGAAAATGGAACAGAGGAATTTGTGTACACAGGCTGGCGTTCTTTAACTTAATTTTCGAGAACCAGCGTGGTTCTGATCTGTCACGAGTGGATTTTGTGAATGTGTTCATTCTAAGGTGATTTTGAAGTACTGTAGTCAGAGGGGTAACAGTGATGTAAGACACTCTGCTGTGTAACACATGCCGGCTCGTGCTTTTACCCTATTGGGCAAAACATTCTTCACCCATTTGCTAGTTTCTTTGAAGACTTACTAGATATGTCAGTCTTTCCGCCTTTGGGTTTTTCCTTTTGGGTGCCTCGCAGGGTTGTTTATACAGCATGTTTATAACTAAACTCTACTGTTATGATTTGCATCGCTCACTCCTTACTGCGCTTCGGGGCTGACTCACTGGGTTTGGTGTGACAAGCCAGTCACCGGTACCCCACGTACCATCAAGGTACGGCGTACCCTAGTGCTGAGCCCTTAGTCACACACCACGGGCGAGACGGAGATGCCAGTTAGCATAGCCGTGCGCCTCTGGAATGGAGGAGGACATTCATGTGACACGGCAGAGAACGTTCAAACTTTCACACACGCACAGCTGGGGTCAGCCTTAACCCCTCCCGCATGCAGCAGTGCTGGCGTTCCCCCCTCGCTGAGTGCTATAAGCACTTCTCGTTAGGCCATCTGTGGACGAGAATGACAAGACACAAAAGCATGCGTTTGCCATAAATAGTACGGGCTGATGAGCGCTACTCCACAGCCCCGGATCACGTTCCCCACATGGGAGGCCGGCTGAACCTAGACTCCGCCCAGATTCAGTCATTCCACAGCAGTGATTTTTACAACGGCCCCACACTGCTCTGAATGGAAGACCCCTCTGAATGCGGGCAGTCCATAAACAGATGTGGCCCTGCAGTCACTGTTATCCCCGAATTTGATCAATAAGTACTCAATAAGTAGAGGTCTGTACAAGACGGAACTTTAAATCCCGCCCACGGCCATAAGATTCTGTTCCGCTCCTGCAGAAGTTTGTCACACTTTGTTCCAATCGAAGGAGAAATACATTTAATTTCATTATGCTTATTTTCAGGTTAGGAAGAGGGATAAACCTGTAGCCTCAACAAACGGGCTGAATTCAATGTTTAAGAGTTAAAAGAGGCTACGATTCACACATAGTAGGCTAGTCACACATGGGCATATTTTACCTGCAGTGTTTACAGTAATAAAGTCCACACATTTGTTGTGGTTTTATCGTTTATTCCACTTGTCACTTTTTTTGATTTGCTTGCATTTGCAGTGAGTGTCAGTGTAATCCGGCTTCCCGGAACTGAACACACAGGGCCCTTAAGTGCCAGACTAGTTCCCGGTGTATGACAGCACTTTGCTGAATTTGTCAAAACGAGCAAAAGGCAAGTTGTTCTCATTGTGGTCACTTACCATGGGAAAAAAAATTGCCAAATATCTGCTTTCCCTTTTACTTAATTTGACAATTATATTCACCTTTGCTTATGCAGGCACTTAAATCGTCAGACGTTAAAGATTTCTGTGTTCTGCCATCATTAGTGGGGTGCTCACAAGAGTGACGAAGGACTTTCAGAATGCTAACGTCACTGCAAAATGTCCAGGACAGGCTGGCTGCATAGAAACCAAATTCGCCATAGTAGCCCATTTTCTTTCATTCGGTGAAAATTTTAACGTAACTTTCTGTTCACTCGCGAACTTCAATAACAGTTTGAAAAAATAACAAAATATATATTTGAACAATGCTTATTTTAATTCATTCTGTGGGACCCTGCAGGTTATTTCATCATCAGTTACTTCCCACACGCTCCTGCATTCAAAAATGCCGCATTCTTGGGCCGCAGGAATGCAGACCTCTAGTGTCAACCAAATGAAAGTATCTTTATTGATAGGTGAGTGTGGCCATTTTCTGCACCTGATTGTCCTATGCATGGCCAAGGGTCTGGATGCTATGGGGCACAAGGCAGGGACTAACCCAGGATGGGGTGCCAACCCATCGCAGGGCACACTCGCACTCCATTCACACACATTGACACTACTACTGATGCCTAGTAACTTTCATTAGTCTACGAGGTAAAAGTGTAGAGTATTTAATTTTTTATGGACTTATTCTCTATGATCAGGTGACTCTTAGTTAATGATTCATCCAAAAAGCGTATAATCCCAAATTCCTTGATTCTTACTTGCATACTTAGAAATGTGTCACAAGGAGGTTTTAGTGCTGCTAAGCGTCTTAGCAAAAGTCGCTAAACACCGACTGGGTTTGACCTACCTTGTGTAAGTGGATTGTTAATGGTGTAGCAATCCAGTTCAATTCAACAAAATGTGTCAGGATTTTCACAAATTTTATTGCAACATGATGACTTTGCTAATCAAAGAAACATTGTCCCTCCTGAAGATGATCTATCTGGACAATTATTGCAATCTCGACAATGTCTTTTTCTATCGGGGTTCACTGTTCACAACAAAGGCCGAACTCTTCCAACAAACACTCATACTGGTTTTATTCTCGAGCGTACGCTTCAGCGGTAACCAAAAGAATCCTCTTTTCCACAAGCATGAACTAGTCTGTTATGATACCTGAATACAGAAACTCAACAAGTACTGTTCTTTTTTACCTGTCTGGTCTAAATTAAAAAAAAAGGTTTTCTTACAAAAAGGACTTCATCTGCATAGCTGGTCATGTCTTGCGATGCTGAAACGCCAGGGATTAAGTTGTCAAACTATCAGACCCCAAGGACACTCAGCCCAAGGACACTCAGAGCTGAACTCTGGCAGACTCCTTGGTGGCAGGCAGTCGTGACAGTCGAAGCGTTCCAGCAAGCTCATTCCTCCCATTCTTATCCTCTTGGCAAAAACAGCCTCAGCGAGCGTGTGGCACAAACGCGCGTGGCGCCCTTTCTGTTCCGCGGATCCCTCGGCCTTCTCCGCGACGGAGGGCATTTTCCTCGCTTCGTTCTGGGACGGCGTTAGTCTTGAAAGCATGCTTTGGGATTCAGCTCTGTGATCTACCAGGATTAGGAAATACGGAACGGGAATCTCTGGTAGGGCTTTGTATTAGTTTGTGAGAGGTCCTTCATGCAGAAAAAACAATTAAAAAGGGAAAAAAAAGATTCCAACTGGATAAAATTATATTAAAAGTGCTGATAAGATGGAAGCTGGAGATCCTAATGGCACGTGTCTCTCAGTTTACAAAGGTCTGCCTTCCAGGGAAACCACCACGTTTCCTCCCAGCTTCTCTGCCAGCGTGGAGCGGTCCTGGATGTCATCTAAACCATTCACCTGCCACTCGTGCTTGATGCCTGGATGAGGGAGAGAGACCAGGAACTGTAATGGCAACAGGAAAGGGTCAAAGGGCATAGTCAGCGCCAGCGTAGCAGACACACGGTCAGGTGGGGACAGAGGCCTTCTTGGTAGGTGTGGGGCACTAGCAACCCCCCAAGCACCCCCCCCACGGGGGGCACACCTGCAGTCTTTAGCCTGTGTGGGGCCTCTCTTCCCCAGCAGAACAATGTCAGACATCACATGACACAGCTGTGTGGCATGACCTGTATTTCATCACTACGGGTCCCCCGGGACTTTGCTCACGAGCAGAACGACAATCACATCCTATTAGTGATGTATTGTAACTTCCCAGGCATGTTCACTCAATAATGAGTACCCACATGAAGATGTATATTTAAGTTAGAAAAAGTGAGCAGATCAATGTGGACAATAAAGTTCAATGTATAATTGGGCAGTATCAAATTGTCCATAACGTCCAGACATTATACCACAGTATGTAGTATTTTGATATCTGATGGGGGGGCGGGGAGCACTTGAAAATTCACCCATAACGGGAGTGGATTTGATGACTGAGACCACCCACCCCTCCTTGGCAATTACTATCGCCAAGATTCCAAGCCTAGTAGAATGTTTAGATTGTGTTGAAAGCTTATTATGGAGTTGGGGAGGGCAGGATTGACCACTTGGGGGAGCCCTGGTTAGCAGTTCAAGTGAATCACAAAGTATCGAGTCTCCCACAATTTAAGGATGACAAATGGCTGTGGACAGGAGCGAGTGAAGCCGCCCTCATTTGGGAAATACCACGCCGGCTTGACCCATGACGTCACGGCTCTGAGTCACAGCAAAGCCCTAACCACGCAGTCATTGTGGGCTGCAAGCTTTTCGGCAACCTGGACCATTTCCCATCCAGGTCCCGAGACTGCACTAAGCTAAGAAACATCCCCGGATATCCTAAACCGGTAGCTGAACAACAGGAACATTCCTCCATAGTCACTTTTCAGGAAGACTCATCGCTATAAATCTCTTTCAGACACAGCGGAAGCGCTCCGGGAGCGAGCTCACCTGTGAACTTTTTCTTTATGGCGTCTTTGGAGCTTGCATAGATCATCTTACTTTTTAAAGGGGCGTTTTCAGGGGCCCTGTGAGGTGAGAGTCATGAATGGAGACAGAACAGAAATCTCTACAGCAGACCTGTCCATCATCCACATTCTCTTTCAACGGCCAAACGTAACGACCTCATCCAGGCAACAAACATACCAAAATATAAACACCAAGTCTTCCTTCTTTGACTCCCTTGTCTCGTATGTGGCGTCGTAGAGGCCGTAGCGGCAGTCGTTGAGAGGTAAAAGCTTCACGAACGAGGCGTACGGGTCATCTACCGACTCCCCGATGTCACCAACGAGGATCTGTTTGTCCTCCTCCACGATTATCTTCTTCTTGTCGTCACTGAGGCAGAACAGCACGGCCTTCTTGCGCTTTTTGACGTCTTCGGACGACGAGGACTTGCGCACCTTCATGTCATTGAACACCTTGATGACTTCGTCGCTCACTGTGACGCCCGAGGCCTGGTGGACGGGAGCAGCACAGTTGCTTAATTTCACACACAGTCGTAACGTGAAATGTGACATAACCTAGATGTGTTCTTTTTGTATCTAGGAAATACTGTAACACAGGTATAAATCCAACCCACCCAAAAATGATCCAACTGCCCATCTCTCACATAGTTAAGCATAAGAGTCAGAGCTGAAATAGGTCATGAACATAGCAGTCAGCCAGTGTCTTAGGGAGAGTCTTCCTCTAACCCTAATTGTTAATATAACACTGAGACCCCTTGATTCTATCCATAACACCATATCCACAGCAAATTCACTGCTTGACATCTGTCAGAGTAACTACCTTGCTGCCTGGTTAGTCTATTTTTTAAGTTTTTAAATAACCAGTTACTAAGTTGGAGGTCAAATCTATTTTATATATAAATGACATTGTGCTCTGGGGATGGGTGTGACTTTGGGTGCCATGTTGAAGTAAATTATTAGTAAGAACCAAGACCAGTCAAACTCTTAATTACAGGTGAGGACGGTATGAAACGGAGTGACGAGTCTTTTAGGCGTCTGTCAGTAACCGAGCCTAGTTAATACACACGTGGTATTTTTAGAAGGAGGGGAAAGCATTTATCAAGGAAAAGCGCAGTGACCAGAGCGCGGATGGTGCGGCTTGCGGGGGCGGAGAAACCGCAGACCGCCTGCCGATCGCCGCAGGGCACGCACCGGCTCTCACCAGCTGTTTGCCGCCATAATAATAATAATAATAACAACAACAATAATAATAATAATAATAATGTAAAGGTATATAAAAATCATTATACACAAGTATAAAGTTTCATATAGAATCATTACATCAGTACTGATATTAAGGATTTAGGCGAAAAAATATTTTTATTAACTTTAGTTATTGTATGACTCTGGACCCGTTTACTCAGCTAAAATTAGGCTAAAATGGCCGCCTGAGGGCTTAAGAGGCCCGAGGTGCATATATGTGAACACCGATCCTAACTTGTAATAATGCACATTCCCGTTTATTTCGGTGCCGTTCAGGGTCCCGTGACACCCCGCCGGCCGCTAAAGCGAGGCCGCCTTTCGGATGATCAGCCGGATAAAAGCGCGCAGTCCCCTGCGGCGGATCGCCCGCTTACCATGATTCCCGGAGACCGGACCGCTGTTAGGAGCGCAGTGCACGGATCACGGCGGTAAACTGGGAATGCATGGGGGGTGGGGGCGGGAGTGGACGCGTGTGACAGCACCGCCCCACGAGCACGTCGGAGTGTGCGACAACCCCCCCGTGCGCGCACGCACGCACGCGCCGCCGCCGTGTCACCCCGCATGGGTCACTCCGCCAGCGGTCTGACCCTTGGAAACGGCGCCGGCGTGGCACACAGGTAACGGCATGTGCTGCCTTTCAACTGAACGTAAAACACAGATCAAATAAGAAATATGGTTGAGAATCTATTCACAACATATTACTCACTTGTCACTACAGTCAATGTAATACAACACTGCAAATGGTTACAGCACCCTATCTATCTATCTATCTATCTATCTATCTATCTATCTATCTATCTATCTATCTATCTATCTATCTATCTATCTGTTATCGGTCTGTCTGTTTATCTATCTACCTATCTATCTATTATCGGTCTGTCTGTTTATCTATATCTATCTATCTGTCTGTCTGTCATCTATTATCGGTCTGTTTGTTTATCTATCTATCTGTCTATTTCATGGAGACTGGTTGATGAAACAGGAGCAAAAATGGGAAGAAATATGATATGTAAAATATCATAATGCTTTTGTAAATATTTAGTTTTCCAAGTGCAAATAATGCACTGGTTGCAGTTTTTTTCTTTTATGATTATTCAACATTGGTCCAAAGTTGGAAAGATCTTGGTTTTTTTATACTTAGTAGTTATTTCAGAGAAAGTAGTTCAGACCAGGCTCCTCCTTCTTACATGCCACATCTTTTTATCCTTTGTCGTTTTTATACGTGTATCGAAGGCTATTTCTTATTCTATATTATATTCCTATGTTTTATTAATCTCTATATTTTTGGTATTTTTAAGCTCAGTTGTTCTATTCTTGTACGGTGAGAGTTGACACAATAATTTCCCTCAGGATGAATAAGGTTTTCTTGTATACTGTAGTGTCACACTTATTAGAAAAAAAATGTGTATTTCTCCCCAAAGAAAATCAAAAAACAGGAAAAGGTCACACAATCCAGCAAACTCTTCATGAGATCAATTTATTGACAGAAATTACAAAAAAAAAAGTCATCCTGTGAAACAGATGTGTAAGAGGCCCTATATAACTTAGTGGTTTAACTCTGCAGGCGGTTGATAACAGGGCTAGTCGAAGCCAAAGCTAACTGCTAACCTATACCACTGATCTCTCACCTCTCTCCATTGCTGATGCACTAATATTACAGGACCTTGACTCTGAATATGGCCGTCTGCTGAATGAATGAGGCAGGAATGTGAAACGCAAAGCACTGATTATTATCCAATATGGCTGCCACCAGCCCTGAGACTCCTTCCCCGTTCAGTAGGGAGGGTAGAATGTCAGTCATTCCCTGCCTGCTCGATTCAGCCCCCCTGCCCGCGGTGTAGAGTAGCAGGAGGTGACGGTCTGTGGCACGCCAGCCTATCCCCGCACGGGGTAAGTGGCAGAGGAGCGCCGCAGGACGGTGGCCATTTTCACGTGACGCCCGCTGCCCCGTACACTGGAGGCGGGGCCCTTCTGGTCAGTGCGAACCCTCCCCATTTCATACACCGGGACGGGGCTCGACCGGCTTCCCCTCACGCCATCACATTGCCGCTGACACTCCTCGCGTGTGGGGAAGTTGTTGGAGTTGCCGTGGCAACCGCCATACCAGAAGTGGGAGCAGGTGCCGGCGGCGGGGTCGTAGTGGTAGCGGGAGGACCAGTCGCTGCAGGAGCCGGGGCTGCGTGGCAGGGAGCAGATAGTCTGCTGATCTGGAAGCAGATGTTACGATGCACACAGTGAGACGCCTCCAGTGATGCTGGAGGCTGGTGACGCCTCTCGCTGCTAACAGGCCTGCCGTTAAGGCGTCGCGGCTGCCGAGACCGGGGGCTTACCGGCTTTCACGCGGCTGTGACACCCCTCCCCGCGGGAGCCCAGTGCCGAGGTCACCTGGTCGGGGCAGCAGCCATAGGCGCTGGTGCGACAGTCACCTTTGGATTCACCCCGAGGCTCAGAGAGGTCCTGATGACAGGTGGGAGAATCAGACGGTGAGGATGCTGGCAACACGATGTTCGGTTCCAGTGTGGTTTCTGCTCTCCGGCCTCTGAATGCAAACGGCCCAGATGCTGAACAGCAACTTAGAAGTGTACTAATGGGTACCTGACTTCATGTAGATATGCACTCAGTTAAGTTAATGTTGAAAATATCAAGATGAAAAGACAGAAGGCTGCTCTTTATCCAGTCATGGATTTTAAACAGAAAGAAATATACATTAGGGATAGTTTTCCCTATTCCCAGTGGCTCGAAGTACTACACTGAGCAGGTGATCAGTTAAAGGCGATACATTTATCTCTTACACTTTTGGTAAAATACCAGTGGTTCAGTGCATAGAGACAGAACTGGAACCACTGAGTCATTTAAATACTTGCGATACACTGTCAGAAAAAAAGAGTACCTTTGTTTGTCACTGGGGCTGTACCCTCAAGGGTCTGTCAATTGTACCGTTAGCTGTAGGTAATTGTACCTTTTAAGATACAGAAATGGACTCTGAGGAACATTTTTGTATCATTGGGGGTACGTTAATGCTGTTTGTACTTTGGGATGTTTCTCAGAGTACATTTCTGTACCTTAAAAAGTACACAAGCCAAGGTACTGATTGGTACTGTTTTTCTGACAGTGTACCAAATTGTAGTGTGACTGGGAAGGTGCCATTTACTGCACATTTCTGGGTTTTGCCCAGCATTTATATAAACACAACAAAAGCTGGTTTCTTTGGAAAGCACTGAGCCAGCCTCTCCTGGCTGATCACACACTGAGTGTAGCCTGAAGAAGAGAAAGTACAGCAGTCAGAGAGGATGGACCCTCACAACATCAGTGTGGACGTCCTTCTTCAGGCAGCCCTCCCTGCTGGGACCCTGGGCTGCAGTCACGCCATCTGGACAGCACCCATACCTGCAACAGCCCAGCCCAAGGTGGTCATACTTATAATGCACACAGAGATCGGCAGTGCGGAGGAAACGATGGACACTGTGAAGGTTCCTGAGACTTTGGATACAGCATGTTTCTTTATTGCATAGTGCCTTTGATTCTCTGGGAACAGCACCTGGATGGATGGATGGATGGATGGATGGATGGATGGATGGATGGATGGATGGACAAACTGGCACATCAACAGTAATTCTTGACATTCATTCTTCCATTTTGGTTATTTCTTCTGCGTTTCTGTGACTACCTCCAATTTTATATGTATTACCTCAAAACATACATCCACCCATCCATCCATCCATTCACAAGCGCAGAAACATAACATATATGTGCAATATCACCCCCTACACCTTGTGGTCCACCCCCTCCCCCTACCCTCCGGTTACATGCACCCAGAGACACAGCTGACGGCTACCTGCTCCTGGAACACATATCAGAGGGGCAGCCCTCCCCATAGGGGCCCCCGGCTTCAGTCTGCCCGTCGGAGCAGCAGCCGTAATAGGACTGGCTGCAGTGTGCGCTGGGGAAGGCGCCGAGCGGATCGAGCACGGCGCTCACGACGGACACCTTCGTACGCTCCGGACTGTAGACTGAGAGTACAGAGAGATACAGGAGGCCAGAGTCTGTCTCAGCCGCTGGGTATACTGTGTTTAACTGGCTGATCTACAGTGCGGATCTGAGTGGAACCTTCCCATGTGTTTCTGATTTACTGCGATATCCTTTATCCCTCACTGAAGGGAACTGGAAGCAAGCAAACTAGCCTTTACACAGAAGCAAGAGGTTCCATTTCACTGTTTGCATCCTGAAGTTCAGTAATTTCAGGACTGAATCGGTGATACGCTGAGTAAGGAACGACAGATACCCATGTAGCGGTCGTCGGGGCAGGGCGGCATCTGGCAGTCCTGCCGGGCAGCGGGGCGGGCAGCGTAGCGGGCACACAGGGCATCCTGCACCAGCTGGCCGCCCGCCTTGTCGCGGATCACACAGGGCACCTGGCGTGTCTGCACGCCCACGCCGCATGAGGCTGAGCAGGGACTCCACTGCCCAGGCTCGTACCTGGGGCACAGTCGAGGGAGGTGGAGGATTAACACGTTTCCACCACCAATCAGATTCTGCTGCCTCTTCTGTTATTCTCATCTCTGCAGCCCCCATCGCTGGGAGATTGGGCAGCAATTTATCATTCAGGATATTAATACCCACAGGAGCCTAACCTGCACACAGGAGGAGCCAAACCACTTTAACACAAATCTATTAGCATTACTAAAATATTCTACTTCATATCCTTATTCGAGCTGTTTGGCCTACTGTCTAATATGAGCATTTCCCCTCATTTGCCATAGCAAAAACACACACAGTTATGCTTTAGTCAAATCTTGGGCTCTCTCACATCTTCTGCTCCTTTCTAGTGCTGAATTAATGCCCCGTCGTAGGACATCCGCACTCACATGTACGTCATGCTGCATTCCCGCACCTGACACGTGCGGTTGGTCGGGGGTCGCGCCATGGCCGAGCAAAGGTGTTCAGCAACGGCGAGGCCGTTGCTGGTGCAGAAGACATGACGGGACTGGTAACCTGATCGGAGGTGTCAGAGGTCAAAGGTCATATGTGACGCTCACCATTCATATAGTACTATACGATTGTTTGGACACCCCTGCCCATAGAAACGTTTATTTGTACTATTCTCTGCATTTTTTTTTTATAATTTTAAAGACATCAAAACTATAACATATCCTATATGGAATATCCTATGTGCTCTAATGAAAAAAGTGTCACACAAAAAGAAATTATTTATTGGGGGGGGGTTCTGTAGGTTGGGACTCAGAAGGTTGTTGGTTCAAATCCCCGGGTCAGCAGAGTGATGCTACCAGTGGGCCCTTGAGTAAGACCCTTAACCCTAAATGCTCCAGGGACTGGCTGACCTACTGTCTCCTCTACGCCACTTTTATTCACCTCTGTAGGCAGTTTGGCATGTCCAAACTTTAGACTGGTACTGAATGTATAAAAAATGTTAAACTTGTCCCAGAAAATGCCAAACATTGACCTGTGCCTGGAAGTTTACCTGTGCCAGAATTTGCCTGCACATTTAGCTGTGCGTGATATTTACCTGGTCCGCACTCCCTGCTGCACGCAGACCAGCGCCCGGAGCTCCACGTGACCGCCACCCTCTGGCTGCCCGGGGGAGGGTACCGTTCGTTCTCCACACCAAACCTGCTCTCCTGGATAATCAGCTGAGGCTGGGGAAGGAAAGACAGCAAGGGGGAGCCTAAGAGATCAGTGAAAAGACAAGGCAGCTTCTAATGTCTGTGTGCAAGTACACCAATGATTCTGTGTGTCTCCGGGACCATGTGACTCTCAGCCTGCCAATGGTAGTACAGCATGGTGCCAACAGCGAGGACAGCAGAGGTCATGTCAGTAACCCCATGTCATTCAGGTGGCTACAAGAGTCCTCTCCTCCGTTGCCATCTGACTCTCTTTATTTATTTACTTTCCTTTCTTTTTCCAGTTCTGTAATACTCTCTCTAATGATGTTGTAATGTATCACAACACATACATGAAAAGCGCCTTGAGACGACTCTATTGTGAAAAGCGCTATATAAAAATAAACTGAATTGAATTGAATTTAATTGAAGAGTTTATGACAACTGAGTAGGAGAATCAGCAGAAGAAGCTTCTCCCCTCGCCCCCTTGCTCTCCTCTGTCTCCTTCTCCCCCTCATCCCCTTGTTCTCCTCTGTCCCCTTCTCCCCCTCCTCCCCTTGTTCTCCTCTGTCCCCTTCTCCCCCTCCTCCCCTTGCTCTCCTTTGTCCTCTTGTTCTCCTCTGTCCCCTTTGCTCTCCTCTGTCCCCTTCCC
>JAODLC010000043.1:11080914-11095367 GCA_026781145.1 Hippopotamyrus pictus | reverse complement strand
CCAACAAATCTGCAGTAATTATGTGACGCAATCATGTCAACATGTACCAGAATGGCTCAGGAATGTTTCCAGCACCTACAATGACTTCAGTGTTCAATGGTCTCCTCAATCATCAGATCTGAATTCAATAGAGCACCTTTGAGATGCAGTGATATTGGAGATTCACAGTATGAAGGTGCAGCCAACAAATCTGCAGTAATTATGTGACGCAATCATGTCAACATGTACCAGAATGGCTCAGGAATGTTTCCAGCACCTGTTTAGTCCATGTTGGATGGTGTTCCTAATCAAGCACATGGCCAGTCAGTGTATAAATACATAATGGACAAATTATGCAAAAAGCACATCCATGCATATTTATTTTAGTCATGCTATTAGTTATTATTGACATTAATTTTATGAACGGGTGGCCTTTTTTTCATGTCACATTTTCTCATGTCAACTTCCAAAATTTCTGCCATCTGTTAATTTACCATGTTATTTTACCTTACAGGAAGTTGCACCAATCACTTCACAGCTGCCCGTTACTTGAAACTAATGATGGTTGCCTTTACAAAAATATATTGCCATCGATAAATGTTCATCTCAATATTGGCTTAATTGGCTTGTGTTAAAATATATGTCATGCTTTCTATTGGATATCTCACCCACACAGCATTATCAGACAGTGCATCTTAATATGAACCAAGAGAAGCATGTCTGAGCAAACAGCAGGGTAATCCCAGTCGTTAGGTTACAGGCTATGAAGCCAAGATCAGCACAGTAAAAGAGTGGTAGCAGGCTAAAGGCTAAAGAGCATTGTTTCCCAATCCGGTCCTCGGGGACCCGCAGACAGTACATATTTGAAGACTGTCTGGCCGGGAGCTGGGAGGGAGCACAAACGTAGACCATCTTTGGGACCACCAAGGACCAGCTTAGGAAACGCAGCTATAGAAAAAAAAATGTCTAAAGCTTCTTGGCTCTATCGACATTTCATCCATAAGGCAGCTTATGTAATCCCTAAAACAACAGCTGTCTGCCACTGAGTATTTGCAGACGAAACCAGACAAATGGGATGTATGAAAATGGATATTACAGGTTTTAGAGGTGAGACGACAATTCCCAGCATCAAGGCTGTATTTAGGAAATTGACACCACAAATTCCCCATTCCTCAGTCGGTTTCCTTTGCCCAGAGAAGACTTTTACCACACGCAAACTCATATAGCATCTGCTTTTTTTGGTGAACACAGGCAGTAATTGTGGCGTTCTGCACAAAGTATATAAAAGGATGCACTTTAATCAAGGTGTCGTTACACTACATCTTTAAGCACGTTTATCCCCCAATTCTTCATATTATGTTCATTAATTTACATAAGCAGATTTATACACACTTATCACCTCCGAAGCACACATGAGCAATGTCTAAAATCCCCATCTCCTTTGGAAGAAGTGTACAATATGTTTCTACTTCAGCTTTGTTCAGATGTTTCTTCTGAAGTCTTTGGATATGGTCATGCAGGAATATTCCCATTCACAAAATACAACTCTTATTGGGAGTCTTGGAGTATCAGATGAGGTCAGATGAAAATAGCAGAATACAGCTCCTCGTGGTCCATCAGGCTCACATGTGACCGAATCTTGATCATTTTAAAGGAAATCCGCATCTTTACTTTAGAGGGTAGATCTCATTTTTCTGAGTAGTCTTGCACAGCTGTCATTGCTATTCATTTTGTAGGCACTGCATTAACTCAGCTAGTCTAACACTGGAAACATTCTAGTTACCAGTGGTTGCCGACTCATTCCAGCAACCCTCTTGTCGCCTTTAGGGTGTCCAGTGCAGTGGGAGAGAAAGGCACACATAGTTCTCCTGTATTTTTTAGATAAGCATTCAGAATGACAACATCAACTTGGGCCCATAAAATTCAGAAATATAATCTATCTTATAAAAATTGTCTTCTAAGTGATCTTGTTGTTGTTCAGTCTGTCTAGTTACATCCAAATATAGTACCAGATTCACAGTTTCCAGATCTGCTTGTAAAAAAAACCTCAAAGCCTTAGTCATTACATCTAACCAGAGCTTTTAAAGGAATACTACACCACCAAACTGAAAAGGGCTGTGATAATTATTTAATTTCATCCATGTTGCCTTACCTACTGTAGCAACCAAAGAACAAAAGCAAATAACTGTCGCTGGCAATATACTTCATGTTATATTTCCTATATAATAACTGTCCCTACAGTGCTGGCAATATACTTCATGTTACATTTCCTATATCAGGTCCTGTTCCAGGTGTGTTCCCATTAACTTCTTTACTTTGTTTTTTATCTTAAACTTTTCTTCACGCCTTTATCTAACCCTGTGTCCTTTCACAGTCTCAGAGCTGGCGGTTGAGTTTCTGGGCCTGTCTCTCTTTAGCGTCGAAGGCAAACTTTGTGTCCTGAAGCTGGGCGATGATCTCCTTGGCCTCCTTCATGTCCTGGGCCAGCTGGCCGTACTTTTCCGCCAGCTCCCGATTCTCACCTCGCAGTTCTACCACCAGCTGGCTCAGCTCCTCAGCCTGCTGGCCGCAGTGTGATTTCAGCTGCTCCATCTCCCGCAGCATCGCTTCCATTCTTTTCACGAGACCTTCCAGCTTTTCCTTCGACATTCTCCTTTGTTTTCAGGCTAAATGGCAGTTGGCTTGAAGTATCGAGCTCTTGAGCTTCAGCAGCAGTGAGTATGGGAGGCAACAGAGAATATGACTTTCCAGCAAGTCCTTCTGGTGCCTGATCTTGAGAAGCTAACTACTTTATTGCCTTACTTTAATACCTTACCCCCTTCTCCCTGCTGCAGCAGGATCCCTCTTCCAATACTTATCATCCTTGCTGATTAATCCCCTTACAGGAGCTATCCTGGGAGCTACTCATAAAGAAAATCCTAAGCTCCTCTACACACCCTACATCTGTAAAGGTTGAATGAATGACAGATTAACTGCCCAGTTCTCATCTCCTTTGCTTGGTAGTGAAACAAAATTCTTACATAACCATCCACCCATCCATCCGTCTGTCCATCCATCCATCCGTCCGTCTGTCAATCTTCCAATCTCTTCTGGTTACAGTCACCTGGTCATTCCGGTCATTTACCTGGAACCCAATCCCAGGCAGCACAGGCCACATAGTCCTAGTGTTGTCATACACTTTGGGCAGTTTAAGGAGGTCATTCCAGCCAACTGCATGTCTTTGGCCTGTGGGGGTAACTCTCCCTCCGTCTCTCTCTCTCTTGCTCTCTCTCTCTCTCACACACACACACACACACACACACACACAGAGTAGAGGTGCGATTCGAGCCCCCAACCCTGAAGGTGTGAGATGATGGAACTGGTGGATCTGCCAGAGCATCTGGTTTAATTTATTTACTTGCTACCTCGTTATTCAAATGCTGACAGTCGTAACACCATGGCCAACTCTCTCCAAGCAAACATGTCGAGTGTGTACACTGTCAGGGAGAGAAGTACCAATTTGTACCTTTGAGGGTAAAATTACCCATTTATGGTGCAGTAATGGACTCTGAGGAACATGTTGTACCATTGGGGGTACATTAATGTTGTTTGTACCTTGGGAAACAATCCTGTACCAGGCCTGTACCCTTTTTTCTTGAAGTGTAGGGTATAAAACCTTACGTTGCTTGAACACGATTTGCAAAACTTGGCTCATCGTGTCAAAACTCTACACACAAGCAAATAAGACACAACACTGGGAAATAAATCATTCACATCTATGTCAAACTGAAACAAAACCTAACAATCCTTTATCAAAATGTCACTCATGACAAAATGATTCCCACTTGCATCATATGAAAACACTTTCAGATCAGGAGCAACACACTAATCTACATTATATGAAACACTGCAGGCTTTTGTTTGCACTGTTTTTATTCAGTTCCACAGAAGGCACGTTTACACAACAACCAAAAAATTAAATACTCAATACTGTACATTACAGTAGTGTACTTTACAGTACAGTAAATTCAGTTAATGCAAAAATGAAATAAACAATACACTACTGTAAACACAGAAAAACATAATTGTGCGTAAGTGGGCTTTATGGATCCTGCCGTCTGTTGGGGTCTGGCCACAGGATCTCATCAACATCACAAGCAATGTCTTCTCCCGCTAAGCATCGGGGAAAATATCCCCTTGAGTGCCGAATCCATCCATGGGTTGACCTTACCTCATTGTCTCTGAAGGCCTGTTCCATCACCTGCAGAAGAGGCATGCGGGCATGTGGTTGGCGGTCATATACGCGTCATTTCCAAGCGGAAAAAAACTCTTCTATAGGGTTGAGAAATGGCGAGTAAGGGGGCAAATACACAACTTCAAATTGATCATGGTTGGTGAATCAGTTCTGGACATGAGCAGCCCAATGGAAAGTAACATTATCCCAGACAACAACAACCCTGGACTGCTCTGGTCTGTCCTGTACAACTGCATCATGAAGTGCATCTAGAAATGTGATTATGTCTTGCACATTATAGGGACCCAGTTTGGAATGATGCTGCAGTAGCCCTCCAAGGCTTATGGCGGCACACAATGTGATATTTCCCCCAGGACGTGCACAATCGCCCTTTGGCCAATTATATTACGTCCCTGTTGTCTATTTCAGCTAAGGTTGAATCCAGCCTCGTCAATGTAAATAAATTCACGAGGCTGAACAGCTCCATCCATGTCCAAGATTCTCTGCAACAAAAAATACATATTGTGGATGGCATTACTCAAAACACACTACTACACTATTACACATACAGAACCGCCCACCCCTCCACACAGGTACCTGTGTAGCTTTCTGAATATATTTATGTGGTACTGATCCAATGG
Source organism: Hippopotamyrus pictus (assembly GCA_026781145.1). Classification (NCBI taxonomy): domain Eukaryota; kingdom Metazoa; phylum Chordata; class Actinopteri; order Osteoglossiformes; family Mormyridae; genus Hippopotamyrus; species Hippopotamyrus pictus. Next base: position 11,090,534 of record JAODLC010000043.1, on the reverse strand, counting down.
TACATATTCAGCTGTTACTGGACTGCACCCATTCTGTATTGTAAATGTAAAGGACTGTAACACTTACCTGTACATATTCATGTCGAAGTCCTTTGACCCTGACACTGTCACTGAAATATACCATACACAGTACTGAAACATCTCAACACGTTATCACGGTATGTTTCACAAAACTACCACTTTTGTTCGAAAAGGAGCGTTAGCCTCCCTGCAATACAGTACATGTGATATGGCAATGTGATATGGTACAGTACTGTAAATACTCTACATACAGTCTGAGTAGAGTAGAGAGTTGAAGACATACCTGTTTTCCAGTCGGAATGTCCTTATTATGGATGACACTGTGAAACGGCTTAGATTAGGGTGGACTCTCTGCCCAACTTCCCTCATAGTCAGGCCATGGTTTATGACATGGTCCACCAAAGTTTCTCTTATGTCATCAGTAATAATGGTCCTTGCATGGCTTCTTCGACCACGTCCTCCTCTCTCTTTCTCTGTCTTCCTCATCCTCTACCTCTGCCTCTAGCTCTCCCTGCCTCCATGCTCGCAAAGTTCTCAAAATGACTTAAGCGAGGCCTTTTTGTAGCTGGCTGATTGGTGTTCCGTTTTGTATTTTCAGGTGTGTATCTAAGTATTTTCAATTAACCAATGTGTTTTGTATTTTGAATAGATGTATTTTCCCAATGGTACCTTAAGATTTCATTTTTGAACAAAGTGTCTTATGTATGAAATAGTGTGTAGCGTGCAGGAGCAAGTGTGTTGCAGAAAAGAGTAAGTGTGTTGCAGAATTGCAACTAAAGTGCAAAGCAGCGCTTTTGTTTATGGTATGGTTACACTTTGTTTAAGGTATAGTAACAACAACTTCAAGTTATGTTACTTTGGTTTAAGAATGTGTCTATAGTGTTTAAGCAATGGATAAAAACTGTAATCTCCAATATGTTGGTACGTGTTGGTACATTTTGAATGAAAACATTGCATATTTATAGACCCTGATACTGGACTGTACAAATCTGATTGCTGGACATAGTCTAATGAAGATCTGAACACTAAATCACTATGTATACAAGCCTAACCTTCACTGCTTCTTGTAGGCAAGGCAGCAGATTTCGCCTTGAGTGTTCCGATACAAAACAGAATCCAATTAGACACAGCTTTAAGAGAAGCAGCCAGACATCCTGGAGATTACAAACCAGCCCATGCCAGGAAGGTAAGAGCAAAGTAGAAATAAAAGACACACATAACTTATAACTAACGCTCATAATAACACAGATGTGATACCCAGTAAATCCACTAAATACAGCTCTGGAATAAATTAAGAGACCACAACAAAATTTTCAGTTTCACTCATTTCTCAATTTATGGGTATGCGCCTGTGTAAAATATATATTTTTTTCACAAACTCCACCCTGGCTCTTCCGTGCTTCTCATTGATGACGGACTTCTGCCTCATTTTATAGGTCTTCAGTTGTGCTTCTAGGAACCTGCTATGAATTGTCCTAGCAGTGCATTTCACGCCACTTAATGTTTCCCTTTTTTTTAAGGTCACTTCATGTCATCCTCCATTTAATGAGGCACTGTCGGATAAGTTAACGGTTATCTCTGGCATTAGAAAGTTGCTTCTTCCCTTTACCTGGCTGGTTTTTGGTCATTGCCAGGGTCTCCTGCTTCACCTTGTTCTTGTGTACTACTGTCTTAGAAACTTTTAGCCTGGAAGCTGCCTCTGCCTCACAGTGCAGCCTTCTGCCAGCAGAACCAGGATTAAACCAGGATTCAAAAATGCTGATTTCTTTTTTAAAAATATAGTGGTCTATTATTTTTTCCAGAGTTGTAAATATCCAGTAAACCCAATAGATGTAAACCCAGTAAACCCACTAAATATATATGTCACAGGCTTCCTTATATTATGGTTTGTCATTCAAATTCCAACTAGAACCTCAATTGCACTGGAAATCTGTTTATGACCAAGCCAGGCACCAAAATGCTATTTATAACTGACTGTTCTACTTAAATGCATAAAAACATATAAACACTTTCTTTCTGGAATTGTTGCTATAAGAGGACCAAATTATTGGATATCGGTAAAGTAGATTTACTGTTTTTAAAATTAGTTTTGAACATTTATTAACCATCAACAATTATTTAACACACGTGTATTGCATTCTTAATTTGACCTTACATCTAACAAAACTCAATAGGAAAGCAATTTTTTTACAACACATTAAAATTTAAAACGTCTCACATTTATTACAGCAGTAAATTGTTGCAAATAAGTTTTCTTTGCAAAAACGTGGAGGTTGCTTTAAATTGCCAAGGCGTCTCTTGTGCACAGCCTTTTTGAAGTCATTCCACAGGTTTTCTATGGGATTGAAGCCTGGCGTCTGATTGGGTCACTTAAAGACTTCAATATCATGTTAGACTGTGAAATTCCTCTTTATCTTCAGCCTTCTGATGGGGGCGGGAACAGGGTTTTTTTTCTCAAAACATCTTGATATCTGCAGCCAGCCAGATGCCCAGCTGAAGAGCACCAGTCCCAGAGCATGACGCTGTCATCACCACGTTTCACCAAATGTATGGGGTCCTTTGCAACAAACACATCACTTAGAATTATGACGAAAATGTTCAGATCCTAGTCTTGGTGATGTCACCTTTTCTTCATGTGTAGATGACAGTCTTCACAGTGCTCCATGGCATATCTCTCTTTTGATAGAGCTCTTTCAACAATAAGATCCCATAGATGTTTGTCAGTGGAAACAAATGTGATTGGTTACCTCTGAACGCTGATTTTTAAATTTTGTCTCCTAATAATCTGTTTCCCTGAAAGGTCACATTAAAAACTGAAAAGTATGGGACATGATTTATTTTGATTTTGTACACTTCTATATCTGCAACACAAGTAGATGAATTGTAATACTCTCTGCAGTGTGCAGTGGATATGTCTTATTTTTTACATTTCCAGGTGTATTATATTTAAAAACATGTTTTTGAAGGCATCTTAAAATGGCCACATCAGACAAACCTAAATTAAAAGTGTTGAGGTTTAATCTTTTTTTGACAATATCAAAGTAGACACATAATCACATTAACACTGGCAACATACAGACATCACAATAAGCAGTTATAATAAAATGTCAAAAGACACAGCCAGCCCACTATAGTGTATAGTATTGCACACATTTTGGAGGCTTTAGTATTCAAAGATCTCGATATCTTTTCCAGGGAGACAAACAAGGACTGTATATAAAAAGAACAAATTGAAATTACAATTATTCTTTATCGCTCTGACATCATAAAGCTTCCCAACACAGAGTAGCTAAATATTGACATCAGTATGGTTTGCTCTGATACCTAAAAGAAATATTATGCAACCAGAAAACTGACACCCTGCTGAAACATAATATACCAAAAATGCCACATCCATTCATAAACTATTCGAAGAAAACTAATTGCTTTAAAACTAATGGTGAATGGTTTCTTCTTATTTTATGAGCATATTGGACATATGTTATCAAAAAACGTAGCGAGTGGTTGTATGTATCACTACAGAGAATCTTAAAATGAATTTCGCTACCTTTACTAGGGCCAAACAAGTCATGCAGGTCACACGCACCTCGAGTTTCGAACATCGATTTCTGTAATTTCCCATCATGCATTTCTATTTCCGGAGTACCACTTCCTGTACGCCAGTACCTGTTCCCCGACGTTTGTGTTTGGTGGTCTCCCAGTTGGTTTGAAACGACACTCGAAAAGGTCGCCCGTTGCGGTGAATTGGCTTCAACAGCGAGACGTGCAGCGAACAGTAAATATCTAACAGTTATGGTAAGTGTACGGGTGATCCTGCCTCGAAATGTTGTACCAGAGTGTTTTCATTCAACGTTCATGAGCGGGCCGGTATGGAGCACATGCGTGCTGGCTGCAATCATTGCTAGATAACACACTCGCTCGTTTTCTTTATTATTGTGTTTTCTTATCTGTGTCGTTCATTTGTTCCTAATATAACTGGCATAATGTAGCGTTTGTACTGGGATTGCTTCTAAATGAATCGGCTCCTTGGTTGCGTTTAGTTTCTGGAGTAACTAGCTTTTTGGACATTGCTTATGCAAGCCTTGTTAACTGCGCATCCTGTAATATTATGAAAAGTAAATGTAGATGGAAAACAACTGTACAGTGAGACGAATTGGTAGTACCGGCCACTTTAAGTGTCTCGCATAAAATGGCGTGTGTGGCTAAGGGTGTATTAAAAGCGGCAGTTGGGACGTCGTACTAATGTATGCAAACTCAGTATTAAATATGTACTATGCCTAGGTGAATTTAGACAAGGGTGCAGGGTAGTAAAACCAATGTAGTTTATGCAACGTACAAGTACAATACGATCCAGGCTAGTTAGAAGTCGAAGCTACAACCAGACTATTTCTAATCTAATAATTCAACCGATCACATGCCTTAGATTGGGACCTGTTAAATGATCGAATTACACATTCTAATATGCCACTGGATAGTAAAGACAGTAGTATGAAAAGTCAGCATTTAATAAATACAATATTGGTGTATTGATTAAATGCTGACAGGAACTGAACAAAAGCAGCGCATTCGACGTCAGGATATATATCACTTACCGTACTTCCTCAAATAGTGGCCGTGGCCTTTATTTACCTAAGCAGCAGAAGGCCTTTGTTTAATATCATCTCTGTTACTGCGATACAAGGTTAATTAAAATTCTACATATGAATGAATCAAACTCCACAGTTGTACCCGGTATGTTTTACAGGGTTCAAACTGACACATTTATTGGAAGTAGTTTTGATACAAACTGTATAATGGTAGATTACAGTATTGCAGAATTCTAAGAGCTGGTTAACAGCAGCAGTAATTACCTTCTAAACGTATATTGTTAAAATACAACTTGTATGTTGTGTGTAGTATCACCGTCAGGAAAACACGCCCAGGTGTCTCAGAATAAAGGCAAAGAATTTCATTAACAAATATTAACATTAGTAGACATTCCATTTTTTACAGCATCACAGCTTATCTTGCTTTACAGTACGAAATCGTTCATTTAAAACGATAAAAAATGCGTGATGGTAGCTGTCTGTCAGATAAGACACGTTGAATCTCGGCTTTTATATACGGTAGTACACATTCTTTATACGAGCATCGGGATGTTTCGGTTTAAATATATGTAAATGAAACATTGTACCTTTAGTTGACTGTTTAGTTGGTCCTATAGTTAGCCGTCGTGAGTTTCCAAGGCAGCTCCTTTTAAATAAAGGATTCTGTTACCTTTCTTTCAAGCTGTTATAATTTTAGTAACACAACCCACGTTTTCCAGTTTCAGAATAAAAGATGGTTACTGACCTAAGGGCTCCATTTTCAGCAAATTGTAGCTATAGAAATGTATTTTCCCTTTGAACTTGTATATTACAGTTCTGGTAAGTTTTTAGGGGGGAAATGCTCAGCTGCCGTAATTAGCACGTTGGCTTTGAGGTCGGGGCTGATGAGAGCTGCACCCAGACTTTCTCCTCATAGCCTCATGCTACCACTCAGCAGAACAGCAGCATCAGTCACAGCCACGTCCTCTGCAACCCCAATGTATGACAAATGTAACTGGACCTCATATTTCTCTAAAATTGCAAAACAGAACTACTTTGATGAATAAAGTTGTTCCACTAAAACTTGCATAATTTAAAAGCATCAGTATATCTTACTGGCTCTTTCTAGCTTTACTTCCAGCTGGACCGTAGCCTGTCCTGTGCCCCGTCTCTGTCCACTTTTCTCTATTTAAGCTTTAAAGTTGCAGCGGTGCCTAAAAAACTGCAAAAAAGAAATCTGACTTAAGAAATTGGGCAGTAGTACCTGCTGGGACCGCCTGCTGACAATCCGACCATCTGCTTATGAGGGCAGACGGTTGGAGGACGTCTGTGATTAATGTCTTGAGTGATCAAGAGTTGAGGATGAAAGCCTTGGGCCAATTCTGTTGAATTACAGCATCAGAATTACTTTATTCAGGTCATCTAATGACTAGGGGTTATTCTTTAGAAGAAATCCACTTGATGTTTTAAAATGTTGAAACCTGCAAATAATCCAAACCGAAAAGGAGTAGGAAAACATGCCTTTGTGTCTATAGGAAGGGCATCGTCAAATCGCCAGAGCACGGCAAGCCATTTATCAGGTAGTGATAGGTTTGGGTTAGCATGCTAAGTAACCCCATGCTAACTTGAGCTCTGTGTCACAGTCCCACACAATCCTGCTGGTCCAGCCCACCAAGAGGCCTGAGGGGAGAACATATGCCGATTATGAGTCTGTCAACGAGTGCATGGAAGGTAAGAGGACCAGTCTTTCACTATTTTCCTGCATTGAATTGTCTGTCCAGTGTGTCTAGCACTTGGTTGCAGGACTTCTGTATCCACACACATTCCCCTTGCTCTCTGAGGTTTGCTCATTGTATTCTCCATTTAGGGGTGTAATTGATATAATATGGTCCTTGAGTCTGCCTTGAGTGAAGGCAGACCTGTCTTCCTTAAGGACTCGAGTACCTTCTGCAACAGGTGACCAGGCTGCTTTGAACTGCTTGGGTTTCTTCCAGATCTGGGGTCTTTGCTCCTTACACCCCTCTGGTGGTCTTTGGCCTGTCAGAAATGCCAGACAAAGGAGTGTCCATCTATGCAGCTGCCTTTCCTGCATGTACTTTGAAGTTCACTAAAAATAACTGGATAAATCCCCCCTTTAACACTGGCTCTCCAGTGCAGTGCATCACTGCAGCAACTGCGGCGTTAAAAATAGCCAAACCCGTGGGGCCGGCTTGCGCTTCGTCCCCGAAAGAGAGGGTGACCGATGTTTCCTAACACTGCTAGGAGTCTGCAAGATGTACGAGGAGCACCTGAAGAGAATGAACCCCAACAGCCCGTCCATCACATACGACATCAGCCAGCTGTTCGACTTCATCGACGACCTGGCTGACCTCAGCTGCCTGGTGTAAGTCTGCCCTGCTTCTTGTCACTGGAAGGGTTTGGTGTTTGATTCCACACCATTGAGGAATTTACCCTCAAAAGAAACACAAAGCTGTCTCTTGAATGAATCTGAAATTTTGGTGGTTGTGTATCTTAGCCAGTGTCAATATGCACACCTAATAACTTGGAGAATGTTCTCCATTTGGGGTCTGGCTGTGCTTGTCACACTAATGCAGCTTTTTTCAGCCAGTCAAGAACCACTGAACTGCAAATTCTTTGTGCTGTTTGAAGTTTTCATATGCAGAATAACAATGAAACGACTTGTACAACCAGACTTTAATCCTGTTCTTGACCAGATTATCGGGTATATGCAGTGTCCAGATTTCATCAGAGAAATGTCAGGACTGACAGGAAAGAGCAAATTCAATTCTTTTGCGTGGTCTAGTTGATTGAAAGACTAAGATACTAGTGAAGGTGATTCTTTTGAAATGATCTGCTGTACTTGGTGTTCATTGTTCCATGGAAAGCACCCTCTAGTGCACAGGAGGAGAACTCCTGGTGTAAAAACTAATGGTGCCTGTCATCCTTCTCCTTCTAGGTACCGTGCAGACACCCAGACCTACCAACCCTACAACAAGGACTGGATCAAGGAGAAGATCTATGTGCTGCTCCGCCGGCAGGCCCAGCAGGCTGGCAAATGAGGGCCTGGCTGTTTAGGGAGGTTGAATGGCAATAGCGACTTTCTTTTAATTTCTCTTTTTTTTAAGTTTACTGTTTTTATTGATTTGTTAAGCAGGTTTTTTAATGAATGGCCAATTCAGATGTTCTAGTCATGTGAAAAAGTCTGGTTCAACTCAGCAGTGTTTCATGCAGGTATATATTTCTGAAATATAACATACTGGCTGAAAAATGTCAAGTCATTTCTAACATGCTTGACCCTGATCCCCTGAGGTTGAAACTTATTCATCATATATATTATTTCTGAAGTTTAATTTCTTTCGGCGAGGAAAAAAAAGCACCATCCTCATTATCATACTGACTGTATATTCAGGAAATTCACCTGTCAGCAGCTCGTGGCACTGCTGAACAGGGATGCAGGAACTCTTATTCACACACAGCCTTGAGAGTTTCATTTCTTCTGTTCAAAGACCGGTATTAACATGCTGTCTGTTCTTTTGGTAATTTAAAAATAAACTCTTTAACAGTTCTGTTGGTTTACATATGACTTTCTGAAGGGGGGCAGCATGGTGGTGCAGTGGATAGCGCTGGGACCAGGGTTCAAGTCTCCACCAGGGTTCCATGTGTGTGGAGTTTGCATGTTCTCCCTCTGTCAGCTTGACGTTTCCTTGGGGCATTCCAATTTCCACCGTCCAAAAAAATGCTGAAGCTAACTGGAGTTAGCAGATTGCCCATAGGTGTGCCCTGTGATGGGTTGGTGTCCCATACTGGGCTGTTCCCTGCTTCACACCCATGGCCTCCAGGATAGATTCCAGGACCCCTCGCAACCCAGAATAGGTCACACGGGATCATAAGATGGATGAATTTCTGGATATATGGTCCATTTGTTTTTAACTGAAAACTACTGTAATTTAATAATGACATTGATCTCCAAGGGGAGGACTTTTTTTGCCTACCCCATCTTGCGCTCCCTGACACACATCGGTGAAAGCAAGCTTGGCAGTGAAGGTCATCTACATGTCACGGCACCATGGAGCTGGGGGGTTAAGGGCCTTGCTCAAAGGCCCACAGACATTTTGTTCTGCAGAAGCTACTCAGCCTTCCAGTTACAGGTGCAGAGGCTGAGCTCACCAAGCCGCACACACACACTGAGCTGATTTGACAGCCGCTTGTCTAAACTCAAATGCTGCAAATCACTGAATTGGGCAATAGCTGGATATTCCTGATATATTGGTTTTCCATTCATGAAAGTGTTTCCTAGCAGAGATCTTTGTCTTCAGTTTGCAGTGTTAAACCTGAGCCAATGACACAATGTTTTCTGTATGCATCTCTATGAACAGAGTTATCTTAAGGTGCAAATTTGCTTTCAGGAACAGTTCTTTTGTAGTATGACTTTCACTGAAGTCTGGGATGAATCATTCGTGTTTTATTTCAGTAGGGCTGGTGATGCTTCTGTTTCTACATGCTAGTAATACTTTTAACCAGGTGGATCATTATTCCTCATACACCGTTATGGGAGCCACGCTCCTAATGGAATGACCACAAGGGGGAGCACCACTAAACCACAGCTGAGCGTCATTCAGCATATTTCGATAAAAAGAACTTGGAAAACAGTTTTCTGACCACCACTTTATTCAGTCTTTGTCCCAACAGTTTGAGAGCAGTGAAAAAATAAAAAACAAGGATAGAAAGACCAGCTGTCACAGGTTCACGTGTCCAAGGATGAGAACAAAACACAGGAAGGGACCACAGGTGACACACGGACCTGAAAGTGGGACTGGAAGCAGCAGGAGTCGGGTCACTCCTCGATCTACCAGCAGGAACCATGCAGACTGAAGCCGTAACGGAAAACGAGGAACACAGGTCAGATGGACAGATATATTAAAAAGACAGACGCAAGGAAGGAGAGGGCTCGCCCCATGGGCAGGAAGCAGAGCGGGGGCTGGTGTGCACTATAAATTAAACGAGGGACAGAAGACCCCCCCCCCCCCCCCCAAA
>JAODLC010000043.1:11062402-11076495 GCA_026781145.1 Hippopotamyrus pictus | reverse complement strand
AGTGAGGGGGTGTGGCCCTGGGTATAGAGGGCGGGGTGCCAGTGAGGGGGTGTGGCCCTGGGTAAAGAGGACGGGGTGCCAGTGAGGGGGTGTGGCCCTGGGTATAGAGGGCGGGGTGCCAGTGAGGGGGTGTGGCCCAGGGTAAAGAGGGCGGGGCTTACAGAGTCTCTGACAGCCATGAAGCAGTGGCAGATCCAGCGGCGCGTGGTCCCGTCTCGGCAGATATATGAGAAGGCCCGCTCGAAGTTGCGGTCCGGAGCACAGAAAGATACTTTCTCTATCGTCTGATCCAGGATCAGGTCCTTAGAGAAAGAAGCATGCCTGCTTTAGTTACATTGACCCCTTAGCCATGTGATGTGGGCTGCAGTCATCACACTCCTCATACATCAGTGTAGCTAGGACACATCCTCATGCACAGAGGGCCCATGTAGGGCGGGGCAGTGGAACCAGAGCCAGGCCAAACCCGTGAATCTCCAGACGTTATTAAACTCATGTAAATGGCCACGTCAGCACGCGGCCTCACTACCTTCGTCTTTTCGTCGACGACGCGCAGGCCGTCCGCCGACACCCACAGCACGGCCTTCACAGTCTTCTTTGCCGCCTGGGATGACAGAGAGTGTGAGCTCAGAAGGCAGCCGTGGCAGGCATCCTGGCGACACCCCCCACGCCGCGGAGGGACTCAAACATTAACCGAGCTGGGGGAGAGCTGGGTCAGTCGAGGTAACCGCACGGGTGAGGCTCACGAAACCACAGCGGAAGGTAATCAGGCCAGTAACCAGTACGGGGGGGGGGTGCTGGTTTGACTACTGTCCCAAAGGAGTAAAAGGGAAATGTCAGTCACCACACACACGCAGTACTCGTACGCAGACCTTCAAATATCACTCCACTGCAGACACGTGCAGGCACACGCGTATGTATGCGCACACATGCGAGTTCCCTTCATAATGTAGTGATAAAACGCACAGCCTTCGTGATGCTCACTTTCCACTCCGGCACAATGCACAGCACACAGTGCAGACCGGGAAATGGAAAGGGGGGAAAACAAGAAAACTGAAAAACAAGCTCACGGAACACTTACTTTCGTAAAGAAGCCCTTGAAGAATTTCCTGTCCTGGAGTGACAATGGTGGGGACGTGGGGAGGAACAAGGCAGGAAAATGTTACTGTCAGAGGCTGCGGGGAGCCTCAGGGGGTGTGGGGTGGGTGCCGGAGGGCAGGGGGGTCTAAATCTATGCTTAGAAAGTGATTGCTGTGGGTCTGAGCAAGCAGGTGAAAAAAAATTGAGAGAGTGAGAGTGGTCTGCACGATTGCAGTAGAGTGGGGGCCAGTGATGGCAGTAGGTTGTGCGATAACACACTGGGGTTAGTGTGGAAGGGGCTCAAGGCCCGAAATCTGGCATTCAAAATCACACAACACCCCGCAGCAGCAATCCTGACGCCCATCATGCAGGCCCGGCCCGGCAGCGAGCGGCCCGCATTAACCTCACCAGAAACCTGGAGGCGGCAAGGCTGCAGCTGCGTGTGGCAGGAACCCGGGGGGTGGGGCGCTGATGCCCTCGGCCTGTTTCCTGCTGGCTCTGGTGGGTACCACTGAGCTTTTACCGTTAAACGCTTCACCTTAATATCCCTGTATTTCACACCCTCCTTTTGTTGAGGTTAGTTATTGTGCCGAGTCATTTATACTGCCAACATAAGGAGGGGCAAAAATAACCCAGACACACTGGACAGGCAGACAGACATGATTTGTAGGCATGGTTAGTAAAAATTCGGGGCATGCAAAGTTGTCACACGCTTGTCTGCAAAAGGATTGAGATTCAATAAATCACTGAGTCAGGGGGAGGGGAAGGGGGGGGGGCACCGTCTTTAACCTGCTCAAAAACAGAACAGACATGAAACAGTGACACCGCCGCAGGCACAGACGATGGCACTGTGCTGTGCCGTCATCATACAGGCACACTGCCTACAGCTACTGCCAGGCTGTAAAACAGCGAGTGTCGTGTCACCCTGGCAACCGTACACTGCTGTTTATTAAACAGCGGTGAGATTGGAATGCAAGGAACTCATTTTTAATCCAAAGTAAAATATCACCATATGGTTACATCTACTCATTCCTTTCAGCGTCACTGATATTTACTTTTGCGTCGGCACAGATTGGCCACCGTATCAATAGGGCTGCTAGCGATACAGGAAAGGCCGTGAGCCTGTGGAGATGACCCATCTGTAGCGGGTACCAGAACAGCTGTGTTAGCACATGAGGGCTCTGCAGGGCACGGAAAAGGATGCCGCACCTCGCCGGCGGCCATTTTCACGCAGAAAGTGCTGTTATTTCAATGCGGGACGAATTAGGACCCGTGGCGGCCTGGCCCACAGCTGCCTGCTCAGAATGGGACTGGGACAATATACACATTTACACACCCCTAAACCCAAACCCATAAAAGGCCACATAAGTGCCATTCACACCCCTTATCAAGTACTACATGGTGTCCTCCCTCTCTGCATTTTATTGTACCTTGTACTTTCACCTGTAAGGATGTCCAGCACACAGCGTCACAGGGAGCCACTCAGACACTCAGAGACAATCCCAACGAGAGGACTGCCTGGGGGGGTGGGGGCTCGCAACAGAGAATAAACACTGCACTTTGTTGAGAGGGGAAATGTGAAAAGGGGAAGAAAAGGCAAAGAAGGAAGGGCAAGAGGAGGGAAAAAAAAAAAAAGACCACACACTCGCTCGCACACACGCTGAGAAGTGCCCCCGGGCGGCCCCTCATGCCTGGCACCCATTGGTGCCTTGGTCACATACCATCTTCAGTCTCTTCACAGCATCCTCGCAGATGTGCATCCCACGGGACTCCTCCACCTCCACATGGCCCAGGTACTATGGGGGGCACACAGGAATCAGAATGGTCACCCCACCCTGCCCCCTCCTCCCCGCAGACCCTGACACTGCCGCCCAGGACCAGCACGAGCTCATGCGTCTATCCTCCCAGAGCCCATTGTGCGGATGGCAGGACAGGAAGTCCAGGCCCTTTCCTGTCAGACACCGCAGAGGCTGCTTTCTATTGGCCTAATCAATCCTCAAGACCCTGTTGAGGCAGGTCCCACAGACACATTCTGAGGCCTAGGGCAGTGTTTCCCAACCCGGTCCTCAGGGCCCCCTGGGCGGTCCACGTTTTTGCTCCTTCCCACCCCCAGGAGAGAGCAAACGCAGTGCTGCTCACTGTAAAATACAGACCTAAAGAGGCTAAATGACTGCAGGCCTGTCAGGCCCTGGCTAGCACGTCACTGATCGGGCCGTTCGGTCAGACTTGCAGCTCAGCAGGTTGTTCGGCACCAGCTAAGGGGAGGCCGTTCAGGGGTGATTAAGCACTGGTTCTTTGAGGGGGGGCTGTTACTGAAATTCTTTTATTATTACAACTACCACTACTCTTACCAGCGCTACTCTTACCAGTGCTACTCTTCGGTTCCTCTTTAGTAACCAAGAATCAGGAACTCAAATAACACAACAGGAAAAAAATTAATTAAAATAAAACAAAAATAAAGAAATAAGTTAAGGGGATCCTGCCCAGCAGCCCATCCCGTGCGTTTGTGTGAGAGCATCGGAGTGTGAGAGTGATGGAGCGCTGTGAAGGTTGGCCTCCATCACGTGACCCATTGGGAAACAGGGTTGTTTCCTTATTTCCGGCGGCTGTAAGCATGCGCCTCACTATCACCTTGACAGCGAAGTTACACTTCCCACTGCGTACGGCCTCTTCGTCCGTCTGCCACTGGTGCGGTCGGCTCGACTCGGGCACGTACACATCCTTCTTGCGCCGTAAGCTCTGCCGCAGCTTGTTCATGGCTGAGCCCCTGAATGAGAAAGATATGTACAGTAGCTAAGCCTCCACGCCGCACAGCCACAAGACCGCTTCCCATTCACAGACGATACAGGGTGATAGCGCAGATTAGAAAAGGGCCTCACGCAGGCCTTTTATGCTGCTCGCAGATCTGAGGGCTTTGGAGTGATAGACAAATTAATTGGCTGAAGCCCTGACAGTCACCTTTCAGGCGTCCCCGATCCTAGCTGGCCTGTTACTGAATCCGCTCACCAAGTACGAAACTTTCCATGGGTGTTAACGGGAATAAACTGGAAATTAGCTAAAATTTCATGCCATGCAAAACACCGGAAACCTATAACCTTGCAGCATAATCTTGGTTAAAACAACCAGATGCAAGTTCAGTTGACGCTACACTGTGCATTCCTCCATCACATACACAGAAAATTTCTAGAATCCTGCAGGACTGTTGAAGCCAGACTACTGCATTTGAGCCCAGGACTACATCCAGTCAAGTAACTTCTGATGATATTACTGTGTTAAATATATTTGGTCTATGGTATTAAAGTTTAACTAGCAGACACTAAATCAAAATATGTTTAGACAGTAGCTCGCTAGCCAGTAAATCAGATATGCTAAATGTAAGCTAGCTAACACCATTTCATTGACAATTTAACCTTTGGGAACTGATTGCCACTCAATCAGTTTACGGAGTTTAAATACAGTAACTTATGAAGGCCGTGACACATGGAAATCATACCTGTACTGTCAGAATAACAAGGCGCCGAGCTTGACAGCACTAATGATATCACTGTGTAACCAAGTGCTTCTGAGTAACTGTGTAAAAAACACCCCAATATAAGCATCTGCATCAAAATGCACTGCTTAAAAGCCATATTCTATGTTGTATTATTCATACAGTTTGCTTTCTTTGCCATATGACAGCTGATGCAGTTCCACAGCTTGCTGAAACTGTCTGACTCAGCTCACTTATTACAGACAAAAACACCTGTTATAGTCTATAAATAATAACAAAATGAGGCATTCTATTCATTAGGAAGTCACTTACTTTCGCACTATTTATTTACAAGAGATTGCATATACCCGTTTGATGTCAAGCTGCGCGTTGCCAAAATAGCCCAGCTTAACGTCTCATGGAAAGTTTCTGGAAATCTATCAGAAATTCTACACCCTTCTGCAACCCTAGTCTTAAAGCAGGCGAACAAAGAAGTGGTCGTGAAACAGCCTAGCTGACCACTGGCTAGCCAAACTCCTAACCCCATCCGCCATGATCACCCACCCCCATTTCCCAGCCCTCCACCTCCATGCAGGCAGACATCGGGGCGGCCTCTCGCACATGACGACAGAGGGAGCCCCCCGTACCGGGACCACTTGCACGCGGGGTGCTGGGATGGTGGAGGAGTACTTCCGCGGCTCCTCTATCTAGGTCAGAGTGTGTCTCTGCCCAGCGATGACCATATCAGCAGGCTGGGGGGAGGAGTTTGCTCCGTTCCTTACAATTCCAGATTAAACAGACCATCTGCCTCACGCTGCGGGCGCTTGTGGATCGCTGGAATTCACAGGACACAAAGGGAGCAGGAGCCCAGAAGATCGAACGCCATGTCAGGCCGGCTTGCCTCAGGTGGGGGAGGCCGCAGGACCCAGGGCCTGACCCCAGACCTGGGTTAAGCAGCTCGGCATGTGAGCCCAGGATCCTTGGCTAGCTACACTGCACCAAGCTTTATGTCCAATTACACATAGTGATTTTCATTGGAAAGTAGCAGATCTTTTTCCAGTGCGAATGCTGAATGTTTGGATATAATGTACGAAACAGCTATACCAGTTTTACAGCCTTACGCACAGCAGGCCACTGACATTCACAGCAATCTGTCTGCCTGCGTGTTTGTGTGCGTGTGTAAGAGCACACAACCAAGACAGACAACATCTCAGATTACAGCAGACTAATACAACTTAAAAGTACCTACTCCGGATGTGAATAATATCCCCTAAATAAAGGCTGGCAATCAGCAAGAGAGGCAGTGATGTGAAGAGACTTTCACAAGAGACAGTGATACACAATTGCATTTTTAAAAGCGGAGTGCGGCCCAGCCCCCTGCCGGTCCGTGCACTTTGATCAGACTCACCCAACCGCACATGGGAGAGAAATGACACATAAGGACTCTCAAAACACATGCTGTGAGCTGTGAATGAAACCACAGCGACTGTCAAATTTCCCCCAGTTATCAGAGTGCCATCAGGGCACGAAGTGCAGCAAGAGACCGAAACCACCATCAGAGGCAAAACCAGAGCAAGACATTAGCGCCAGCCAGTCTGGTCAGCCCGCCAGGCAATATGGTAGGTGCCGAATCCTCGGCCAATTAGAGCGAGTCCGCATGCTGTCAGCGCAGAGATCCCAAAACCGAAAATGCTCCACTTGAAAGGAATTACTTTCATCCGACTGGCTAGGAAACGCAATTAGAGAGGCCAGGAGAAGGTAGCCAGATTAGGGTAGAGATGCTGAAAGGGAAGAGGAGAGAAGCCCCCGTGAAAGGCGAGCTGGCAGACTGCATAGCCACGTCCTGCTGCCTCAGCCTGCTCACTCAACATTATCACAAGCCAGAGTGACAGTGCTTTACGTGACGCGCCATCAGGCTATGCTGAATCCCCAAGCTAACGAGGCAGCTTAACAACCGCAGTGATAGATCGCGACTACGTCTCAAAGCCAATGCACGTACGTTTCAACAGACAGGCCCTCAGTTCATGCGATGGACTGAGTACTTAACACTGCAATGTACTGATTTCACGGAAAAATGACATTTCACCTCAGTCACTCGCGCATCTCATTACACATTACAGAGCAACCGTGAGAAGGGTGACACACACAAAACGATCACCCGGAACTGCACAGTCCTCTACACAGAACACTGCAGCGAGCAAGCTAAGTTACCCACGTCGCAAAAAACGTTATCTGCTTTTGCAAAGGCGTATAAAAAAGCAACGTGCTACAGGTAGTAAGAGCCTCCTGACGTCAACAGTTGATGAAAGAGAGCCACGCAGAACAGAAAGCGAAAACAGGCGAAGGCCGCAGGCTGTGCACATTTCATGCTTTTATTAGGCAGACGCAGCCCTGAGCGTCAGCAGGACGAGCTAGAGGCTGGTTCTCAGCAGCTGGGGGTTTCCTCCCACGGTCCCTGCATATGGGGCCATGAGATCACAGCTCCATTCGGATGGTAGGAGAGAGACAGCCAGTTCAGACAGCCCCACAGCACACAGGCAGCTACATTCACCTGGCCAGAGACACACAGCGGCAGGACTGCTGCCATCCAACGGAGCAAAAAATCCATGCCGGCTACCTGGAACTCCAAAGTAACTCCCACCCTGCCACAGCTACCACCACTTAAGGTACCAAAAACGACAGTGCACTCTAACAGCCGGGTCAGATTGTCTGTGTGTGTGTGTGTGTGTGTGTGTCTGTCTGTGTGTCTGTGTGTCTGTGTGTCTGTGTGTCTGTGTGTGTGTGTGTGTGTGTGTGTGTGTGTGTGGGGGGGCTTCTTTACCCCAGACAGGCACATTCCCTCTCTAACAGGAAACCGCCCCTCCCTCAACTACATTGATTCAATCAGGATATAAATAGACAGAAAAATGCAGGATACTCAACAGAAAACATTAAAACTATTCAAATAATATCAAGAGGGATTCCTGAAGACCAAGCCCAGAGAAGCTAATACAGGTCAGTGGTGGCAGGTGAGTCCCTAAATCAGAGGCAGGGGAGACAGACAACTACAAGTCCAGGGACAGGGACCTGGTAACAGGACACCGAGGTGAAGGTGCCGTGTGGTGTAGCGGTGGACGGATGTTTACTGACTGGGGAACAACACTTCCCTCTAACATAGGCTAAGGAGTAACCTCTTCCCGTTTCAACAGGCTGCCCGCTGCACCGCAATTCCCATGTGGGTCAGGTTACTATTCAGGGACTTGTCAGGCACCAGGACGGGGGAGGCCCTGCACCCCCACCTCAGGGCTCTCAGGATCCCCTCTCAGAGTCCTATCTATAGCGCTGCCGCAACCCTTCCGTCCTGCTGCTCTTCCTCTTTCCGTTTACTCACTGCCGGATTCCTTTTAACATGCATACGCCTCACTATTGACTGCATGTGATCTATGTCAGCATGTTTCAAACAGCGCAGATGCTAAAATTCAAAAGTAGCAACTTGAGGGAAAAAAAAACAGCAAGACAGGAAGCGAAGAGCTTTAAGCCCACGGCTTAACTGAGAGGAATCTTGCTCTCTGAAAATACCTGCCTTCCAGCATGGCCGGTAAATTCATCATGTCACCAGCAGAACTTTGATGAAGACCCATAATCCTCAATTGTTCCAGGAATGCTGACTGAACCTCCTCCCTGTTCCTTACTTGGAGAGGCAGCATCACAAACAGCATGTTCAAGGAGAAATAGCAAGAACACTGGGCCACGTACACGTGTGGATTTCATTCACAGCAACGCATGAGCACACGCACACACACAAACACAAACACACACACACACACACACACAAAATCCAGAGTGTGACCCAGTGCCGCAGCTCTCACGCAGGTCAGTGCCAGTATGAATAATGACGCATTACAGATGGCTGAGAGTGTGAGGGGCCGCTCCAGGGTATCCTGCTATGACAGAGAGTCAGGCCGGGCCCCAGATGGCATGGTGAATTGGAAGGGGGGGGGGGCTGAGCACACGAAGCTGCGCCTTCCCACCCAGAGCAAAGAGGGTCAGGAGTTTAGAGCCCAACATTTACAAAGTTGCCACGGCAGCAGCCGACCGATTTCCCCTCCGGAAGGCCCCCCACCGTCTGCCGGCACGGAGAAGTAACAGGGGAGACCCTGAGAAAGTGCTCGGTCATACAAAGCGGAGACATGCCCCAAAAGGGAGACTGGGTCACACGGTGCTCTGTGACTAACGATGCTGAGGTGGCAGGTCGCTGCTGCCTGAGCCCAACACGTCCTCCTGGAAACCCTTCACCCCCCCCCCCGGGCTGTGGTTCCACCGTGTCTCCCCAAGTTCGAACTATAACCAAGGACGGCATTTCGCCGGCGGCCATTTCCACAGCATGGCGCTGGTAGGCCCCCCCCGGGCATCGGTCCCAGCTTCCAGCACTGAGGCGTGAGGCCCCTGCCAGGAAAAACTGAGCAAAGGCTGTGAAGAAAGAGACGCTAGCTGGCAGCCGGGTGAGAGCCCACTCCCCATCTCACTGTCAGCCAGCGTCACTGCAAAGCACTCAGACTCCCACTTAAGCTGCAAGGCTCCAAACAGAACATCAAGATTACATTTACTACTCACAGACAGCTAAAATACAACTTACAAATTACCACATTACAACCACAAACACGGAAAAAGCTGTAAGTCTGAGGCTTTTTTGACTCTACTTATTACCTAAATACTGTGCAGCTAATCTTGCCTTAAATTTAAACCACTGTCACTAATCTCACCACCAATCAGAGGATACTTCTCATGGTACTGTACCAAAGTGCATAATTTAAGGAGATAAGCTCAGATAAACATATATAAATACATATACCTTTGAGCTGTCCTACACCACTACTTGGATATGAGGAGGGTTGCTTTACTCACACTCTCTCACCAGAAAGACAGCAATACCAACACACACGAGGCAGCAAGCTGAAAATCCTGCCCAGCTGGCTGTCACTGTGACAGCCGGGGCCCTCTGACAGCAAGCTGATGAATGAAAAGATTCAAAACAGGCGGCTGCTCCAGCCCAGTGCATCACCAGAGAATACTGTTGCTGCACCAATTACCCACAGGCCGCTACAGCTGCAAGCTAACCTCATTTTCGGACTAAGAAGAGAGGGAAAAAAAAATGCTGAAACGAAAATCAGATCCTACGTTTGCGACCATCCGGAAACCTCTACCCATGTGCACAGGGCCCGTCAAGTGCCATCTCCTGCCCGCTCAGACAAGAGACTCCCAACTCCCCTGCCCCCCAGGCTTTTCAGGAAAGGGACAGCAGAAAAGTGCTTCCATTGCAGACAGGATGCATACTCGGCAGTGCAGTGCCGTGAGGGAGGCAGATCAGGTGACTGCAGACGCTTCCAAGGACAAAAGGAACAGAGAGGCACCAGTCTGTGACGCTGAGCCCTCCACTGAGATGGAGACCCCCCCAGCCACATATCCACATCTCTACATCAGCTTGCACAGGCCACTGAATGCTACAGCAAGCTTGTTTCTGCTCACAACATGGCTTCCAGCTACTTCCAAGACCACCGGCTGTCTCTTGAAGCACCGGCTTCACTGTGACGGGCATGTAAACACAGACACATGTAGGTGTTGCATCTCTTCACATTCTGGGTGCACGCGGGTGGGCCTCAGTTTACTGCAATGTTTCAATAAGTCCTCCATTTAGAAGAGAGTGACAGAAACTTCCAGTATCTCAGAGGGAGACGGCGGGTAGGCAGGTGGGCAGACAGACCGACCAGTGTAGCAATCTGGGCCGCGTGACAGTCTCCAGAAAGCTGCACAGTGGCAAGAGTTTCACTGAAGAGATTTAGCAAGAAATCCCTTCCTCTCCCATTGTGAAATCTCATCAAGGTAAACCACAAGTCAGTTTCAATTATCTAAAGAGTGATCAAGTGTGATAGGACAGAAACATTTCCTCCCTGCCCTACACCTCAGAAACCACCTTTGTCCTGCCACCTTTGTCCTGTTGCCATACAGGAGAAAACCAGTAACTGGTAGATCTGTGGTCATAGAATTTCCTCTCAGTTTTCAGTAAAATTTTGTATCAAGGACACAAGTTCAATCAAATTACCTCTCTTTCGGGGCACATTTGTCCCACGGGACCTTGGAACACGGAGTTTCAATTACACTGTCTAGAACTCCTAATATTGTACCTCATAACAAATACTTACCAGCATAAGTCAGCTTTTCTGCTTTTAAGCCAAAGCAATTACAATCTAGTTTTACCTCGTTCAGCGTTGTTCTTGCACAGCAAAACAGTGCACAAACAGAAATTGAAACCCACATATGTCACTGTGCTTTCTTTCATACAGGCATTTCAGTTCAGAAACACATTTCTCCAGGACAAGGGTCACATACTGTGCCTACTATTCTGAAATTAAATCAGACAAAAACACAAGCTAAACATGGATACATAGGGTGGGGTGGGGAAAAAAATAAAAATTTCCAATAACAATTTCCAATAGCACGGAAAAGTTGTCACTGGACCTCGTCATCTTTGAAATAGGTGAATATTTTAAGGTTCCGCAACGCGATCAAAGTTTTCACCTGTCACATCAATGCGCAGATCCACACTACGCATCATCCATATCATAACGCAATGTAAAATTGTTCCAATTTAATACAAGAACCAAACAATCGGTCAGTGACAATGATTAAGTGGGGAAACGACTCATTCTGAAATGTGGTGCTCAGGAGCATGCTTACACTGACATACTGGCTATATACACTATCCATTATCTATACCGCTTTATCGATCTGGGTCTTACCAAAAATATTGGGACGCCCCTCCAAAACATTGAATTCAGGTGTCCCAATATTTTTGGTAATATAGTGTATCTAACCATTTTGACTGTCGTGCTTAATACTTTTCATTTTGGTGGCACTGAGGAACAGTTTTACATTGCGTTATGATATGGATGATACATAGCGTGGATCTGCTCATTGATGTGACAGATGATTAATCGTAATGCACGTAGTCGCAGAGCGATGTAATGTATGTGTATGGCTGATACTCAGTAAAAATCTGCGTTACCTGAACGTTGGTATTTTGTAGCGATTATCATGTTGTGAAAGTGCACAAACACAACACCGATGAGTATAGGTAATGGATAGTGTATATTGCCCATTGATGTGACAGGTGAAAACTTCGATCGCGTTGCAGAAGCTGAAAATATTAACAATTTCAAAGATATTTTGCACGTTTAATAACGAGGTCCAGTGACAACTTTTCCGCACTATTGGAATTTTTGATTTTTTCACCCCACCCTAGTGTGCATCTCTAGCAGCTTCAGGACACAAACAAACAGTCTCACTATGGTTGTGGAAAGTGTGATTTTCACCTTAATGACAAACAAGGCATTTAACGCATCTTACAAAGTTTAGCCATAAAGTAATGTTGGCAGGTATACCATCCATCCATGACACAAAAGTGAGGTCCCCCGCACACAGCTAGGAGGTCACCACGAGGACATCATGGCTGAGCCAGAGCACCCATCATTAAGATGGTAAGCTTCCCAAGCCTGACAGTGACAAAAGCATTCATGCTCTGCTCCACTCTTCTCAGCCCGATCTACAGGCCCACACAGGACGAGCATCAGCAGAGTCCAGCAAACGGAGCAATCGCACCCGCGGACGGGAGCGGCCCGGAACCCGGAAGGTTGCATCCGGTAGACGTGGGACTCACCAGGGGTGGGGGCGGGGGCGACAGAAAGCCCCCCATGGTTGTGCTGGGCATGGAGGCTGAGTCACGCCTTATTCATGGCCAAGGCAAAGTCACTGCAATATGCTCAGGACAACGAGAGAGAGAGAGCAAGGAGGAGAGAGCTGCCAAGGCCAGCTCTTATTCCTGGCCCTACTGGCCAGTGAAACAAGCCTGATCTGCATTTCAGGCCTGAATAATGAAACAAAGCAATCGGCCATCGTGAGCAGCTTTCCAATCACGGGCTTCAGTAACACACAGCATTAAAAAGCAGTAAAGGCTTCAAACTAGGGCTGAAACAACTAATCAATCATGACCATAATCATTAAGAAAATTAGTTGATGAATTTGGTCAATGACCGGTTGCATTGTTCTGTGTAAATTGTGTATAATGACATCACCGCCTAGCAATGTTACCGTTGAAATGTTAAGTCCAGTTCATATTTCACTTTCCCGCATGCTGTTAAATCTACGTATGGTTCTGCGTACAGACTCTTGCATATATAGATTTCTCAGTGAACACAGATGGTGGCTTGTGAGCGCTTGTGTACAGCAATGATATTCCACCAGACCAACAGAGGACAGATGCATCAGAAACAACACATATACAAGCAATGCAGTAAAATGGGTAAACTTTAATAAACAGGTTTTAAATTTACTAGGCTTGGGCAGTATAAGGGTAACACAGCATATCGTGGTATTTTGAAATCTTGGCGCTAAAATTAGAGACCCCCGTGGCGAATTTAATCACCAAGAATTCAGAACACCAGAACTGCGCTGAAAATTAAAATTTGTTGTCAGAAGTACAACAGTTAACAGGCAAAATATGGTAGAAAGAGAGGGTCTTTGTTACTATAACGCCATCACTTTAGGGATTCTCTACACTGAGTGAAGTTATTACAGTTGTGACTTAAATACTCCTTGATTTTTTTTTAAACAAAGCATTTGCACTATTCTTTAAACCTTATGGTTTTGGCCTACAGGTGCAGCAATCCCACTTTTTCAGTGCCATGAATACAGTCCTGATACCTGAAGAGGGTATCGGCCGATATGAGCACACTTTTTAAAATAGTAAATACAAATAAAATAAATGTATGCCAAAACACTTCATTAATTAGGCTACTAGAAAAATACATAATGTAGTCTTCCACATTGTTTGCATCTTAAGCGTTTGAAGCATTCACAGTTCAATCCGAATATCCTCCAAGAGAGGACACCCAACTGGCGAATGCCTAAATGACCCACAATTTCTCTCTCACTGGCAAAAGTGTCACTTAATCGGGGTGCAGTGCAAAACGTAGCCGTGGTTTTCAAAATTCTCTCCTGTCATTTCGTTGTTGCCCCGGCTGGCGGTCAGTCATGATGACATACATTTCACATATTAAAAGATAAGCTTGTGCCATATAGCTCGGGGAACAGTACAAGTATCTCCTCCACTTTGGTTTCTGTGCCTGGTTTGGTACCTTATTTGTATTGGTCATGCAAAGATTGACCACAAACTTTGACCGCGGCGAGCACTTAAGCTCCTCGAGCGGTGTACGGCGCCACCTCTGCACTGCACTTTGCTCAACAGCGTAAAACCGTTCAGGCGCTTTGGAATGCATAGAACATAATGGGTTTCGGAGGTCACTGCAGCACTGCGTTGCTGCGTTCAGTCTGAAAAGCCCTTTACACCTCGTTGCGATAGCAGCCTCTCGTGTATCCCAAGCTGTAGCGAGTGCACAAAACAGCCAAACCTAGCGACTCCCAAATCATACACTGCTACAGGGTTCCAAATAAGATTTTCAACTTGATTAGCAGTTTTGCTAATCAAAAATTTCAAAAGTTGCAATTTGATTAG
>JAODLC010000043.1:11035134-11062302 GCA_026781145.1 Hippopotamyrus pictus | reverse complement strand
GAGTTAGGGTTAGGGCTATCGATTAGCACTACGGTAGGATAATTCGACAAAGTAGCTCATTTCGACAGAACACCGGCTATTTCGAACCCTGTGCTATTTTTCATATCACTCATGTAGAGTCACACAATGTGTGCGCTTTGCTTAGTGGGATTTTTGCTACTACAATTTTTGCCGTGTCACTAGATGTTGTTTCAAGCGTAAAATATTTACAGATCGTCACACTCTTATCTGATGTTCTTATGCTCCTCCTACTGCAAAGGTTACGCACATGCCGTCACACTGGGTGGAAGTCACTGCGCTGACACATACCGAGTGACAAATAACTGAGTGGCAGCCTTAGTATTCAGCCTGAATGCTGCAAAAACACACCTAAAATGGGAAAGAAGTGTCATGTGATTGATTGACAAATCGATTTAACAAGAAATAGGAGTTATCTTTTTACAGACTGCCAAAAACAAAATAAGCAAATAGCGGATGTGGAACGGTCACATATGGCCAATACCTGATCTGTCTAATTAGATATGGATTGGTGCCGATACCAATCCCAAATATTGGATTGGTGCACCTCTATTTTGGCCCAACTAATCGATTAGTTGATTGGCTGATCTCATGATTAATCGATTATCAAAATAATCTTTCTTGCAGCCCTTCTTCAAACAGTTACTTAGTTATTACCACCAATATTACTATGTTTAGAACATCCACAAAACATAAGACCAATGACTGTCCTCTGCAAGAGGCATGTGAACCATAAATAGGATGAAGCCCAACCCAGGACAAATCTGACAGAGTTTGGCTTCCTGTGACGCAACTTCTGACCCAACCTGTCCTGTGGGAGAGACGCAGCCAGCAACGTATGGAGTTCCACCTGCTTCTTAACAGGAACCATACTGCACACAGTGTGAGAGAGTCCAGAAAAAACACACAGAGAACTAAGACTATATAGTTAAACACAGTACAGATGGCCCCAAAAAGCATCAAGAACTCAGAAGGTTCCTCATATTTGTCAACCATAGACTATGGTAAAAGCACCACTTCAGTGAAAAACATATTATACCAGTATCAGAAGTAATATACATTTAGCAGGCACTTTATTGGTTACCCCCCCCCCAAGTAGGACCCCCCTTTTGTCTCCAGAATAATTTCTAGGGTTGACAAGTTCATTGATACCTTTCTGCACATAAATGTTGTACTGAACAGTTATTTTTTTGCGTTTGTGTCCTGTCAACTATAAAGACTTTGGCCATTGTCTGCCAATCTCTATTATTAACAAGGTGTTTTGGCAACATAACAGTTACTGAATGGATATTTATTACACCATTCTCTATAACCCCAGGAGGGTGGCTTTTTCTGACATGCTTGAACTACTTTGTATTGCACTGACAATTCCATCTCATTTCATATCACTTAGACCATACTTCTTATCTGTTCTAATGCTCAGCTGCAAAGTAACTTCTTGACCTTGTCTGTATGCTGTATGAATTCAGTTGCAGCCACATAATTTGCCATTTGTGTTAAAGAGCAGGTGAACCTGATCAAGTGGCCACCGAGTATAGTTCTGATGTTCAGCTGAATTCTGAAGCTGAGCAATCGATGAGAGATGATTCATGACTGAGAATGTATAAAAAGCCTAAGGTTTAAAAGAAGATGGTTAATGACCCTCAACACAGTGGCACGGTAAAACACAGAGATACACGGCAAACATTCTCACGGCCAACCTAAGGTGCACAAATGAGGAGGGCAGGCAAAACGTTTCAGCCATCAGCAAACAGAATTTGGAGAGAGCGGTGCCGCAGGAAAGCATGGGGTCCTGCCAGGTGGGGACCGGTCCAAGCCGCAGCCTGTGCGGGGCCCACAGGCAGGCCCAGCAGGGACCGCACTTGCATGCTCCATTTC
The DNA here is from genome assembly GCA_026781145.1 of Hippopotamyrus pictus. Lineage (NCBI taxonomy): Eukaryota > Metazoa > Chordata > Actinopteri > Osteoglossiformes > Mormyridae > Hippopotamyrus > Hippopotamyrus pictus. The sequence goes on along the minus strand of JAODLC010000043.1, from coordinate 11,060,406 downwards.
CATTCAGCGGAAAATCTGCTTCTCCGGCTAATGGCTGGGTCTGCCTCCCAAGCCCTCTGCGCGCAAGCATGGTGGGTGTAGTGCAGGCCCCTAGCATAGTTAAAATCTGACATGTCTTTCAGAACCCAGACCCCATTATTATCTTCATTTATAATCAGGCTATAATGTTATACTGCTTTTGTGTGGGCCTCTAAATATTGCCAGGAATGACTTTCGAATCAGTTATTTAAACAAGATGGTAATGCCTTTGGGCTTATGGTGCATTATTACAGCAGTAATTTAATACGTCACATAGATAGTTACACCCCAGATGATATCGACCCCACATATGACCTGATCCACTCCAGTCTCACACTGGCCAGTGTTTAATAAATACATTTTTAAAAAATACATATTTTGCACAAGAAGACTGAATACCGACCCTTTAAGAAAAGCTATTCAAACAAAGGGAAAGAATCTCCTGATACAAGCCACCCACTTATGACCCAGCACTGCCCATCGCAGTCATTTCACTCTACAAGCATATAGGGTGAACGGATGGATTGTAGGCTGATGAAATGCGGCACAGTAAAAAGTCCCGGGGGGGCTGGGGGGGACGTCACGGTTAAGCTACTCTGAAATCCAAAGCTAAATTTTAAAAGGACTTCTACAGAAGTGTCACATGTTAAGTCCCCCCCTAGCATAAAACACAGCTCCATTCACCTGTTTTTGGCACTCAGCCAGAAGTGTCGAGTCTTCCCACAGGCGACCACAAGCAAATGGCAGTGCTGAAAGAGCAGTCACCGAAGGAATGACTAACTCCAACCCCAGAGTAAACTAAAGATGTGAAGCAGAGCTACTTTAACAGCAAGTGACAAACCATGACCCACACTGCTGCGGGTCTGTGACACATGGAAAGATCTCAGCATGATTCGCTGGGATCTGGGGCGGTGAAAAAGTGGCACGATGGACCCGTCGATGATGCAACTTAATTTTGCATAATCAGAGTTCATTAAGCACATATAATGAAGCAATGCAGCAACGATTTCATAATGCGACACACGGGGCTGATTAATAACATGAGCTTGAATCACAAACAATCAAACTGGGTTCATTTACATACAGAGCTGCGGCCAAGCAAACCAAAGCACAGATACAACATTAAAAGGATGCTAAGCAAGTCATAATGAAGAATGCCATGATGCTGGGGACATCTTTCTATTTGTAACACAAATGAAGATATCAGATACTAATACTTGATATTACTGCTGAACTCTAACATATGCAGAAAATAAGATCATCAAGAATTCCAATTTTTTACAAGTTATTTTTTGCAATCACTGCTCATTATGCAAATCTTAATGAGTTTGGTCTCCTTACAGAAATGGTGTCCATGGAGAAATAATGATACTTTATACATAGCCTGAATATTCACAGCGTACCGATCGCTTCCGAGGCTACATGCCCCTGTCGGGTTAAAGAGTACTCCGCTTCCTGGGTGGCATAAAGGTTGATTTGAACTTGAAGAGACCTTACAGCAATGTATCGAGGTCTTATTGGTTTGTAGCATTTTAGATAAACGTTCATGAATGAGGATGGAGGGGAGAAGCAGTAGCTTGTAGGTTTCGTGAAAATAATCCTTTGAAAACTGTTCATGAATACAGCCCCTAAGGCAGACGTGAGAAAACAAGCCCCTGGTAAAATAATGCTGAAATATCTTACAGGTCTGTGTGCACAATAGATCACTTCCCCTAGTTTCTATAATTTATTCTTGACCTTACAAAATAAATATTGACATGACAATTTAAGCTTACCAACACATCAAACTGGACCCGTTTCAGATAATCACCCCCACCCCCCACCGACATATTACAATATTGCATTATCACAGACACCATTATCATGTTCAAAAGAGTTATGTTGGTTGGTCTTTCCCTTTTCAAAAGATTTTCCCCACATCAGCAGGTGCATTACTACTGCCATTTTTGCTTGGTTCTACAATATATGAAGACAGTGCAATAAATCAAACTAGTTGTTAGAGACGGGAAGTTTACTTTTATCTTGATTGTGCACCCAGCTGTCTACAATGGTAATGCATTCAAGAATAGAATGTTAATTTCTTATGGTACACAATCAGGATATATTATATACAATGTATCAATATTATTAACGTTATTTTATTAAATTTTGAAAAAGGAGGTATTCAAAGAGCATCAAAAAAACAAACAAACAAACAAACAAACAATCTGCTCACAACTCACATTTTAACCGCGTAAAAAAGAACCACATTGTACATAAAGAGGAACAAATAATCAGTCTGTTACTCAGCAGGGTTTTAGTTTCAGTTATTTTCTGGCAAACAGTTTTCTCTCATATCCCACGTATTCAAGTATTTTGGCTGGAATTTGCTACTTAACAATGAGGCAGTTCAGGTATGTTGGCAACTCCCAAACGCCCTCTGTATAATCGTATGACCTCCATACTTTGCTCATGCTTCCAGAACTAAGCAGCCAGGCACAACAAATCAGTTTGAATAAGCAGTTATTGAAAATGTATTCTTGGAAAACAGTCAGGGGCAAAACGTACACATAGAACTGAAACTATAGCTTTCAAATTGAAATTGAGATTTAAAACAACACGATTAACAAATTGCCAAGCCTGGGATTTAGGATATGCATCATACAGCGCGTCTGACCCAGGGTTTAGAATCATTCTGAGAATAGTTTTACAAATATGTGCCTTCATTCTCACCAATCAGAAGCGTCACACTCCTCGTGTGCCAGTCATGCTCACCAAACTGAAGTGGCCCAAGGTGACTGTGTATAGGCCCACAAACAGCAAACATGTGAAACCCAAGGAAAACATTACATTTGCGGGGAGAAAAATAAGTACTGATTCCGCTGCTGAGCTATAAGCGAATTACCTACCTATTTCATGGTCAGAGATTGTTTACAGAAAGGTCCTATTATCAGGCGTCCAAGCAGCGTTAGCTGCAGGATCCCAACTGTTTTTTTGTTACTGGAATCGTTTTATTTTTATTACTTTAAGTTAACAGTTACAACTTTTGTAATAGTCATTCTATTTTTGATTGTTCTCTGCTAATTTAAAAAAGTAACACATTGGAAGCAATTCATATCTAAATTCTCATCCTTGCATTAGAATACAGACCAGTTAATATTTTGATGAGATCTCATGTGATACTGCTGCTTAGCTCAATTATGTTTTTAATCTATTACACACTAGATACTGAACTGAAGTACGAAATCTAAAAAAATTATAATCGCAAATCAAATCAAAATCTCAATGTCAGAAAAATCTTCATTAGATATATTCCCCAAATTGTTCAGCCCTACATACACGCATCATTGTACATTCATGTCAATGTGCTAAATCAACTAAGCAGCATTACAAGCTTTTAGCACAATTTTGCATGTGTGCAAACTTGCATCAGCTACAAAACTCCTCCTCTCACTTGCTGTCAAAACTCTTGTAACATGTTTAACACCCACATAGACACACACATACTCCATACATTATGCATATAAAAGCAGAGTAAGTCAGCTCTGACAATAGTCATGAGCTGGGTACAATTTTGGGAGGCTGTTTGCAGATCTCATGTGATATCGTGTACAAAAAAAAGTAAATGGCTGAAGAAGCTACTTGTGCATACATATTCCTTTTTCAGAGAAGGAACTAATACTCTGAAATTACAAGAGAAACTGAAAACTGTGGCTGAACAGGTGACAGTTACGAGATCAAATAACATGATTTCATAAAAACATCAATACATACACGATGGCTAGAATAATACTAAGCTTAATTTAACATTCATTTAACATTTCATGCGTATGACACCAATGACTCATTTCAATTAATGGACAATTCAGTTATACTATTCCATAATTTGTGTTAATTTGAGAACAAAACCCCCCAAATAACAAGGACTAATTTTACCTTTTAACAGCACAAATAAATGTAGATGTGTGTGTGCCTTTTAAACAAATTAGGTATTAGTGTACAGAAAAGGTCCCCAGGGCTAGAAACACCTAAACTATAATAGCAGAGGACACTAACCCTTTAAATGCATTCTAAGCCTTATCCTGGAATGCCTCCATTACTAATAAAAGAAACAAGAATATAAAAAAAACCAATCTAAAAGCACAAATTTTGAAACACTGCATGCTAAATTCCTCAATGGCTTAAAGTGACAATTGTGTATAAACATTTACTAGTTCTAGTTAAATGCAGAAACAAGTTAAATATTAATGAGAAAACACAAACATTCATTTTTCTGACCTTAAATACTGCTTTTCTGAAAGCTTGTCTCTTGTGTATTAATATTTGTTCTTTAAGCTGAATGGTTTTCAGTTGGAATTTTCAAACTACATTTGCGATAATGAAATGAATCAGTTGTACCATTAGATACTACCATACAACTATACAGGGCAGTGGTTAGTGGTGCAAACGCACAAATGCACACACAATTTTACCACTTCTTGTAAAGACCACAGTAAAGCTGAAGACATTGTGAAGGTGGTCTCTTGTAACACCAACTGCACTACAGCAAACTTGGTGACCAAGTAGTCAAGCAGGGAATTTTCTTGAATCCTGCAAAAGCAGATCTGAGATAGATTTTAATGTTCAAAGTATACTTGCATGTGTTCTCTATTGCTTTTGGGTTACATTCAAACCCTTACAGCAAAACAATGATGAGAGCATGCCTGTTACATTTTTGCCCCACCTGACACAGACTGCGGCAGCAATGCGATACAGCACTAAGTGGGTTTCCTGCATGCAGGCAAAACCCTTTAATGCTTTAAAAGCAGCCCACATGTACAGGTCTTTAATCAGCCTCACATGAAAGTGCACAGATGACCAACCAGGTGTGTATTGTGCAAACATAGACAGAATTTAACAAGCATTTCAGTGGAAATTTAAAATGGTTTCACTGACCTTTAAAAAAAAAGGATTTTACGCCACCAACCCCACCGACAGAAATAGCTTTCACAACACACATCACAGTTACTGTATAATTTGATCACTCATCCTCCTAAGTAGGTGAGAAACATTTTTGGCTCGTCATATAGTGCTATTCTGACTAATATCTCACTGGCTGCCCTGCATATGAGCCTTGATAGGCAGTTACAACTACAATGGGTTCCTGTATCAAACTGCAGACACCCCAGGGCATACCATTCATCACCACTGTTACCTTTGCTTGACAGGAAGCGATGATTTGAGCATGAATAAAGTATGACTCGGTTTTCCCCAGTGGCTCTTGTATCACCACACAGACTGATGATGCCCACCTGACATGTAGAGGGTTGTATGTCTGAATTAAGCTACAACTCAACTGCAAGCATAAACTCAAGTGTTCCAGTATCGTTAAGCAAATGACATGAGGATTGTTTCTAAAACAAAAAACACAACATTCACACCACACACTGCGCAATTCAAATTGTTACAAGTACACCATATCACATTGGTCCATATCTATTACACCAGTAGCATTTCCTGCATTTGCTACTGGGGTTGTGATTACTCCATTTTGCCCACATTCTGGAAATGAGGCTGTAGTAGAGAAAAAAACAGTCCAAAGTTTTACACTCCCGCAACATGTTCCATTTGGACCAGTTGATAAAACATGTTAGTCAAGCAAATGATTAGTACATTCCATATTGCAGCATGTTTACGCAAATAGGCCATATAAAACATACAGAATCAGCAAATCACCTCAGTAAAATGAGGGAGAGTCTGTTGGCTTCAGGATAAAAGCCAGGCCTCTTCTGTTCAGTCACAAAATGCTGCTGCTGCATTTTACATCAGCTGTGCATTATATTCTGAACGGCGACAGTACGTGGCTCAGGGCTCAGATATAGATTTCTTGAAGTTCATAATGGATCTGCATATGTAAGAGTACTTAATATGGAGCACAGACCGCTCCCAACTGTCAGGTGGACGAGAACCAACATGAACATTAACAAATGTTCCTTTCATGCTACTACACATCTCTACAATCCATTATCCTCATGATGAGACTTAGCTAAATGGTGCACTTTTTGGTGCCCAGACTTACTTTCCGTCTGTCTGTCTATGAATAACACAGCAGATATTTGCATTCTATCCAAGCTATCAAAAAGACTGCTCCAAAGATTTCATGACTGTAATACAGCAAACATTGACAGAAGCCTCCAGGTATCATGCCATCGCCACAACAGCCAGCAGACGATATTGTTACGATTTTAACTCACGAGGGGAATCCTGCAGTAGAAAACAAGAGACTTAACCGACTGATATATTTTTAAACCATTAGTACTGATCAAGAACTCTGATAGGACCTTGACTTTTCCTGTTGACCCACTAAGCTTGGGCAGTATGATGGTATTACAGTATACCCTGGTATTTAGAAATCCCAAAAGGCATCATTTTTAATATCATTAAAACAGAGATGCTCTTTTTTCTATTAAGCTGATAGCGAGATGCTATATGGAGGTGAGTATTGTAGTGCACAGAGTTGGTGCTGATTGGAGCCTCACTTAAGCCAAAGAATAACATGCATGTGCATATTGATGCCAAAAAAACCCAAAACGTGTCATGATTGCACCATAAACTGTTGGAGAAACCTAGTGCAAGTGGCCGCAGATCAGGTAGTGACAGTGGTGTCAATAAACGAAAGGTGATCTGTTTAACTCTTCAACAGAGAGGTGTCTCCTCATTTCCCAGACACCCAGCTTCCACACTGATGAGCCCGTTTAGGCTCTCCAATTCCAGAGTTTAGGGTAGCCTACATGATCTGCTTTAATTAAATACCATCATATATCATATACTGGGGTAAAATGTCTACAAGGTATGACTGTATGAAAAAATAGATATTGCCTGTGCCCACGACCCACCACATCACAGACAATCAACAATTAGCCTGCCTTATTATTCAGGCAAAAAAAAAACCCTTGTTCTGTGGGCCGGTTTACATTGTACATTTCACTGACCAGTAAAACCGGGGGGGGGGGGATGGGGGGGTTGCTGGAACCTTCGAATGGCGATTTCGTAAGTTTAACAGTTCCCATTCCTTTCAGATGTGAACAGAAGACGTCAGAGGATGTAAAATAAGAAAATCAAAAATAGTTTGTTTTGGAAATTAACCAGCCCTTCCTTAAAACCTACCACGTTCCATGGCCAGGCGAAAGACTGTCCATGGAATGGAGGGTTGAGATCCCCTACTCTAGATCAATTAAAAAGACACAAATGCAATCACTGAATAATTTTTCAGTTAATAATCAAGAACACGCGTCATTTATCCATCACTGGGTGAGAAATGACCACTGCTTACGTGAAATTACACACACACACAGGAAAATAAATGAAAATTAAATCCAGCTCATATATTACAATGTATTTGGGCACAAGAGAAATATCCACCACAACATGGTTAAGGGGTATAATATATATATATACAAAAGTAAATATATACAAAATGCTTCATACAATATACCCACAAAGCACAAAGTGCATTTTATAAATAAACCCATATTTCCAAAGCGGATCTTTCCCAAAACATAAAATAAATCATTTTCCAATGGCCATAATTAATGTGTATATATAATGTTTTTAAAGGGTTGTATGTCAATCATGAATGAACGTTCAGCCCAAATCACACCCATGGAAATTTTAGCGGGCAAAATCCAAGATAACGTTCCAATTCAGTGACTCACTATTAATAACTACCGCCCCCCCATCGTTTTTTTTTTTTTTAAATCAGCACGACACACCCTTGATGACATCAGAGACAAGAAACACGACATAGACATGATTAAAGCCAGAGGTAATCAGCCAAAATTGTTAAAATAATATCAGAAGCATGAAAATTTTTGACCACAGGTCAAGGTCAGGTCATAAGCTACCCCTGAGGCTGACCTCAACTGGTAGGACAATTAGTAATCATATCAATTTTCATGGTTGCCAATCTTTGTCGGGTTTGACATGACCAATGGATGAAACCAAGTAATGTCTCCAAGTTCTTTTTATTACCAATGTGAAACATTAACTCTTACAACATTTCTTATAAAATATGCTACAAGAATATACAAAAATATTACGTTAAAGGTGACGTTTCAGAACTAAGCTTTCATACAGTCTGTATATACATCTCAAAAATGAAGACCTTCCAATGGAGTCGTGCAGTAATACTCGAGTGTCAAAATGTTATAAATAAAAAATAGAAATTTTAAGTCAATAAAAATCAAGAGGAAAAATTAGAAGCCTGCGAGGTTACATGCTGCTTGAATACAGTTTCATCACCCAAACCAAAGTTATCCTCGATTTTTGTAGGGCGGCAATTGCCATGGGTCTTTCTCGCATTAGACGATCTTGCGGCGTCTTAATTCTTTGATGGGAATTCAAAACCCTACTAAAAAGATTAATAGCGACACGTCCTTTTTCCTCATTCCTCAGATATGACGTTAAAGGTGTACTTCGCAAGTGTTCATTCTGACAGCGAGAAATTTCCTGTTAGACTTTTGCAAGCCAATCTAGCTACTGGTTATATGCCGCTACGCCCCAAGGTACCGAGGCTGAAGACCGCATTTTATCATGTTTCAACTAGACAGAGCCAAAGTAAAAGATCAACGGTCATAGCAGCGCTCAGAAAGCAAATCAGACGAAGCTAATCCAGAGAAATGTGGAGTGTTACGGGCATCTTGGACGAGCCTCTCTCGTTATCCCGGCCGGCTAGCCGCGCTATCCTCCCCCTACCTAGCTCAGGTCGATAGTTAAGAGTCACCCTGCTAAACAGCTAACTGACGACAACTGACTATTTCAACATTTCCTTAAGCCAAATACCATCCTGGCAACTTATAAGTGCAGTAGCTAGCATGCCCTAGTTGATATATAGCAAGTAGCCAAGGCTATTACCTAACAAAATGTCCACTCGCACTGCTAGCTAATATGTTATATCTAACTAGGTCCTTTCTACTACTACCCTTTTAACTTTAGCCTGCTTTGTTAGCTGAAATAAATACCTTGGCAGTCAATCTAGCTATATTGCTAATTAGTTCTTCTCTAAACGAAACACACAGCCGGTTAGATAAAACAATTCACGGGCAACTGCCAAAGTACTCCTTACCTTAATAGCCCGGGACCGTAGACACACGTTGTATTCGCCAAAAAAACAAAAACGGAAAATGTTTTAAATTCCTGGAAGTCTATATATGTCCAAGCAGCATTGCGTAAACCTAAGCCAACGTTACCGAAACCCGGTCGTCTTACCTGCACCTAAGCTACGCCTACCCCTCATTCCTCCTAGCCCCGCCCCCAGTTTCCCTTCGGCTGGTCTTAACATCCTCCGATTGGAGGAAACCCTCTGCGTATTTAATTTCCAAGTTGCTATTGGCGAAAAGGTTTGAGTGACAAGTGATCAGACGATGGGGGCGGGCAGGAAGAAGTGAACCGACAACGCTTAGGAACAGGCGAAATAAGCTTTACAATATGAGAGTTTGCGGTATTTGAGTATCTTAGTACTTGTCATTGTCACTAATTTTGAAACGAAAGTATATTCCTAAATAAAATTTGAACCCGTTTTAAATGACTGGTTGTGCATTTCAATGTGAAATCAAAAGTGTTTCAAAGTGTTGGCTTGCAGAATAGTAGTAGTAACTAAAATTATTTGGATAACTAGTATCATAGCTGCTTAGGTGTAGCTGCAGTAAGCTACTTAGCAGCACGGTGTGTATATATTTCAAAACTTTATGTCACTTGTCTAAGAAATGAAAAGAAAGAGCAGAAATCCTCATTCGCTGTATATAAAAATAAACAGGAAAAGACCAGACAATGTTAAACTTATGTAACACCTAGCAGTGTATTTTTCTGCTGCTGTAATTTAGCCGGTCCCTCGACTTCACACTGGTCAGGCGAAGAGACATACCCATGTTAAAATTGGACATATAGGTTCTTATTCTATGTGCCTGCTAGTCTGATAAGCACACAGTACACGAAGAAGGACAAGCTGAACAATCACGTTATTTCTTCTAGGATTCTGATTCTCCATGGCTGCTGCCCGCATTTTTTGTTAGTAATGTACCTATGATGCATTATATTTTTGACAGAACAGAAAATTGTGGCACCAGGTTCCATAGCAACCTCACTCTTGCTTTCAAAGCAACATTTTTAGGTTGGATTTTCCCAGGACCGTGAGATGATTGACAATGTGCTGGCAAAGTGGTTTCATCATGTGCCTAGCAACAGGCATAGCAACTGTATCTTTGCATCAACACATTCAGAATATCAATCAATTAATCTTTGACAATGAAACATGGCATCCAGTCTTTAAAATTGAAAGTAGCTGTTAGCAAATTTTATTCAGATTCATAGTATTTGTGAATAATTACAAATTTTCTCCTCTTGTCAAAACTCTATTGAAGCTTCAATCCAATTAAACCTTATTAATAATATATGGGAATTGTACATTGTCTACCAATATGTACATAAGAATTTTAATATGGCAACAGCACAGCCAATGGTTATGAAGACGGAAAATATTTCTTCCCCCAAAACTGGATTTGCCTCTAATCAGGTTCTAAAAGGTTACCATAGCAATGTCTACTCATCCGAACCTTATCTTAATCCTGTATATAACAATACCCTCCAAGCCTAGAAAAATTTAAACATTTCACTAGATCCTGACATTTTTAAAAATGCAACTGGTTATTGTTAAATGTTAATGTTGGCACTAACACAACAGGAGATTTGCTATATTTCATCTGGTAAATGTATACATAGTGATTGTATTCAAACCACTATCATTGGCATGGCATCATAATCAATAAACGGAAACCCTTGTGTTTTTCAAGTTCTGTGTGGGAATTGAATTTCTATAAATGCTCCACAACAATTGAAATGTTATTTGTGATTTAACGATTTTGTGTAACCATGACTTCCTTGAGAAGGGATTCTAGGTAAGTAACATCCCTGAATAAATACTGAGTAAGTGGCTTCAAAAAAGAACCTCAAGTGATACAGAAAAGATCTCAAAGACCTCAGAGTAGAAGGCTGGATTGATCGTGCAGTCGTGACTACAGTGCTGTTGACGTGAGGGACACTGCCTGTCTCACTGCGGGAGCTGCAGCAGATCGAAGCGAAAGCCTAACGTCCAGCCTGAATTTCAGCTATTGCCATCCAAGAGTAGACCATGGTAACAGATACAGAGCAAGCATGTGCCGCATACTTGGCATTCCAATTATGAGTTCAGAGAAGCATGTGTCTCACCCCCCTCCTGCCTGCTGTCTGGTGTTATCAATAGAGAAACACTCACACACACACACACACACAAACACAGGTTTGAAAATAGATTTTTGTGGGGACTCTCCATTCATTTCTATGGGGAAAACTCTAATCCCAACATGAAGACCTTAACCCCTACCCACTCCTAACCTTAACCACAAGTACAGTAACTAAACAAAATGCAAGACTTTTGACATTTTTTAGTTTTTTTGATTGCATTCACAGATCTTTGTGGGGATCTGAAAAATGGTTCCCACAACATCAAAATAACAGGTTTTTATTATTATTTTATTATTATTGTAATGAAAATGATCCACACACACACATACACATACAGTGCTCACTGGGACCCTGATACCCCATTTCAAATAGGTTCACTGGTACCACGTTCCTTCCATCTCTGCTGCAACTCTTCATCAGGGCAATTAAATATTAGCCAGAGGTCGGACTAGTAGTGTACCTACATAACTGAGCGCAGAGAATTCAAGCTGAGCTTGGGCAGCAAAGTGCTGAGTTCCTGAGGAAAAGACACTTTCTTACAAATATTATGAAATAAGGATTTGGTTATTAAACTATCATTTAAAAATCCAGTTAGCAAATGACTTTCACCCGGAACACAGAGTAATGTAATTTCCTGCCATTCTAATTCATTAAATTAGGTAATAGGGAGGGCTTAAGTTGAACAAAAGGCCCTTTGTAGTATAATAAATCTAGAAGCCATTTTCTGAAAACCTTCAGGCCGGTACTTTACTAGAAAAAAAAAATCATCTAACAGCAACAAACATCTCAATCTCCATTCATATAATCTGCAAAAATTCTGCCTGCTGTAGCTGTTACTTGTGGTGCAGGACCTTAATTGAGAAATCCCCACTGACATTTTCCCAGTCTCGTAGTCTGACGGATTAACGGTGTGACCTTTATTGTTTTACGAAACCGGTTCAACTTCTTACCTCAGACCAGCCTCATTTTCGTAACTTGACTTCTTTTAAGATTGCTGCAATAACTTTTCATAACTTTTCCTTTGTGTAGGTTGAACACATTTTTTTAAAAATTCCCCTTACTATAACATATAATAATAATAATAATAATAATAATAATAATAATAATAATAATAATAATAATAATAATAATAATAAAGTTTTATTTATATAGCACCTTAAGGAGACTTGAGGACGCTTCACAATACAAACAAGTCATATAAATATAATATAAACTCATTTACCCAGGACCAGTTCTGGGTGTTCTGGTGCTTTAGGCAAGATTCTGTTAAGTAGCGCCCTTTTCCCAACTACCCACCCCCATACACACACAGCAACAGAAAAATGTTGTCAGTTTATTTATATTAAAAACATTTCAGTAGCGCAGGGCATCTGGCTGCTGACTAGCTAGCTGGCGTTCGTTTCGTAAGAAAACTAGTGAAATATTAAAACTAGTGTAAATAACTGTAATATCACATATTTCTACTGATTTTTTTTCACTCGCTTTTCTGTGCCTCCTAATCAAAAGGTGCCCAAGACTTACATCGTCAATGTGGTGGGGTGGGGGGGTTTTTAGGCAATCACAATTTCCTGCGGACCTTCCCTTTTGTTTCCAAATCCGCACTCTTATAATCACTAAAATGGTATGATGGCAGACAAAAATAATACAGTAATTCATTTAATTTCAGAAACTTTGTTTTAAGAATGCCCTGTAATGACAGGCATCCCATCCAGGGTGTATCTCAGACTTGTGTCCTGTACTGCCTGGGATTGGTGCCCACGCCTTTTTCATGTTAGGGTAAGAGTCATGATTTATCGCAAGTGAATTATTTACCATGACATACCAATGGCGCCAGGAATTCTCAGGAAAGTGTTGGCAGGCGTCTCTCGCTTAGCTGCTGTGACGTACATCTTGTGTCGTACAGCTTTGGAATCTTGTTCACACCAAGCTGACTGGATGAAGGGGGCAGAATTCACAGCTTATCTACTCCATATAAACAGAAATGTCATTGTTTATGGCACTGAAGCTGTTGTTTACCACCCTTGAGACATTCATATGAAGAAAAAGCCCAGATTGCTTCAGAAGCTGAGAGGAAGCATGTGCAAAGATGTTTCCTGCTTGTGGCAGCGACCTGACACTGCATCTTTATAATGCAGACACTGCACTCACGCACATGCACCGGGGACCCTAGCAGCATGTGTCACAGTCAGGAATGTCACCCATTTTGTAATACATATGCACATATATGAAGAGGTGCTCTGGAATGCAATTTAATAATTAAGTTACGCTCTCCCGAACTTCAAAAAATCATCGGTATAGTGCTGTTGAGACTGACCTCAGCTCATTTTAGAATAGGCACTTGAGAAGTGTTGATGTTTGCAGGTTAAGTTGGCTACGTCGGAGCTGTATGACGTGCTCAGCAAAACCATCTTACAGCAGACAGAACTGCTCTGTCCTCACATGTATTCTGCTGCCTGCCTTTATAACACAGTAAATGTTCAGGGTTAATACACTTGTCAGTGATACAGTAGAGGAGACCGTCCTGGGATTTAATCCCAGGAGGCCTTCATGCTAACAATACGTGCCCTTCATTACAGGAGCCCTAATGTTTTAAATAATATTTTAGGCATCAATGATTATCTAATTTCCCTATCCAGAAATCCAGTCTCTCCCTTTATAATTAATCTCAATTCCTGATATATTTCAGTTTCAGTTGTTGTTTGCAAATTTACATAACATGTATGGTGAATAAGAATCTTATGAAACACGTACGTGCAAGACCTTTGATCTATAATATTAATACAGGGTCTGTTAGTTAACGGCATGATTGCAATTATAAAAACAAACAAACAAACAAATGCACAGTATTCATATAGCAGGGTTGGTGTAACCACAATCAGTACCAATCTGAAATCATTTTGTTTTCTAAATGACTCCGCTCAGGCGATAGACAGACGCATTGCTGATTTTGTATTAATGAAACTACCATGCCCCCTTCTGTTATATATGTGTATTGCAAGTAGGCAGTGAAAGGCTTCCTTTACAAATTTTGACCTTTACTCCACAACGACAGTGATTACTACATACTTAACTACAGGTTAATTACAATTTCCTTTACTGTAAAGGAAAGTACTGTTTCAGTGATGAGCAATAAGTAAACCAGAATCCTTCTATGGCAGGTAGACACAAGACACGTAAAAGTGATTGTTGTCTAGACCACAGAAAAGTGCAACGGCAGAACACAGATTCACCCGCCTCGGCTAACCGCTTATCTAGCACAGGGTGGAGATGGACATGGAGCCTGACCCAAACGACAGAGGACATGAGGAAGGGGACACCCGTAAAGGGATGTATGTCCATCACAAGTCACACACTCACCCACAATGGGCTGATGGGCAAGGAAGGGATCCTGACTGAATGTCATCAGAGTATCTTCTACTAAAATATCTAAACAGCCTGACATAGAGGTGTCTCAGAATTTAATAAATTCATACATGGATACAACCTGATGCACTTGCATGACCTGCTGGTGATTCCCAGTGTTCGAAGCTAACTGTACTGATCATTAGTGCCGTTAAACTTAAGTGCAGCACTGCAATCATTAACCAACTGAATAGACTTTCTCTCTCGCAGAATTCCTTTGTCGCCCTTATAGCATTTATCACTGAATGTTTCTGTTATTTTAGCTGTTTACCAAACAGAAATACCCCTATTCCAGTAAAAAGTCACCACTGGTTGTGTAGCTGAAGAGAATCTCAATAAACAAACAAAAAAAAGAATTAAATTTTAAATTTTGGTGCTGTTGCCGTACTGTCTGCATCTCCTACTGTCACATCTGTCCTTTTTAAAGTCCTTGCCTAAGTGACTGGAGCCAGCTGTCCCCAACTGGGGTGTGACGTTTTCATATCCTTCTTCCTGTCGCATGGTCTATGGTATTTTGGTATTATTTTCGGGTATCCTAACATTTTTCTGACAAAACATCTCCTGCGTTTATTCCCCTACTCATGCCGTGAGTTGAGCTCAGCAAGAATTCACGCTGAAACTCCATAAGGGGGCCGCGGGGGGAGTCGAGGCTGTCAGAGTAAGTTAATAGTTCACAGAATGCTGATGCTACTGGGCTGTTTTGCTGTACCCCACCCCACGTACACATAAATACATGCAGAGCATTTGTAAGGCAATCGTATTTTGCTTTGCAAAAAAGAAGACATTGGGAGCAGGACACAAAGGGAGGCATCAGAGCAAATATGCACACAGAAAGCATTCTGACTGTAGAAAGCTAATGTCAAGATAAGACAAAATGAAATGGCATTTCAGGCATTTTAGGTCCCAAAAACAAAAGGAAGTATGGTTACCCTAGTCCAGCGTTTTTTTTCTAATCCACTGGACTGGCTGTGGGTCCACGAGGACCGGATTGAAAAACACATACCTAGTATTTGGGACCTACTACCCAGTTTGGCAGTTGTATTTGTATACTATTAGACGTATAATTATCAGTGCCACTCGTTTGCTTTTCTTTTCTCCACGCTATCTCCACTGGAATGTCACTTCCAAGGCCTTCAAACCTGCAGAAAGACCACATTCTGAACTTCAGGCCATCAGTGTCTGTCCTAACAATGGACTGAACTTTCTACCCCGAACATTCCTTCTGCCTACCTGTGCAGATGTGATCGTTCTCGCCTCTCTCTCACGCATCAGTTGATGCATCATGCATTGTCTCTCTCACAATTCATCATGTATATCTATGTACTGTATAGTTAACACAAATTTTTCATGGGAAAATGATAGTAATCTTGAAGAGCCTCTCCTGTTACACTGCAGTAAACAGGGAATCTGGATTCATACTGCATCGTGTGTCAGTGTTTTAACACTGATGAGTTTCCACAGTACAGATAACCATTAAAAACACTCAAAGGGATGGCCTGAAAGAAAAAAAAACTTAATTACCGATAATTCTATTATAAAATTAAATACTCCTCCTTAAAATATTGACCTAAATTAAAATACAAAATACAAAATAAAATAGTTACACCTTAAAAAGTTAACAACTTTATTAATGTGTATTTTGAAAGTTTGCGTAATATAACTTGGGGGCTGTACTGGGGGCGGGGGGGGTGGATGGGGGTGACTGAAGAGAGAGTTTTTTTAAGCACATCCCTCCTCTCTCTTTAAGAAGACTATATTTAGCCGTGGCATGGGGAAAGCGTGAGTAAAAGGGACGTGTATATGCATGTGGGTCTTAGATCAGCACATACAGGAACTGAAATTAAGCAAAGGGGAACTACATTGGTTTGTGAAATGGGACAACGTGGCTGGTGTGGATCTGTTGTGGGTTCTTGAAAAACAAATCTGAGCTGGGTCAGTGACGTACTGGGACATTTTCTTGGGAAAAGGTGGGAGGTCTGGGGTCGAGGGTAGACTAACACGTATTAGGGGTGCCAAGTCCCCTCTTCCCAAGCTACTTTTAACCGTTGAGTCGCTTCTCTCATTCTGCCTTGATATTTAACTGTTTTCTGTATTTTATACATCATATTATCGTAACAATCCAGCGATACAATGCTGAAAGGAAAAAAACTTGTAGAAAACAAGGAGGAAGAAAAGAAAGACAAGGAGGGAGGGAAGATGGCCTTAAAGGTGACAACTCCTAGATCGATTTCAGTCCCAACCGAGGCAGCTCCCATGCCAAATAAGGTGGGCTTTCCATCTGCCACACCCGGAAGCATCTACGGCGCCATCTTGAATCGAAATCATGCCGTCATCGATGCAAAACGCCTGAAAAACTTCATTGAGCTGCGAGACAAATATTTCCACAAGAAGGTCCTATTCGAAGACCCTCTTTTTCCTGCGGATGATTCATCTCTCTTCTATTCTGGCCAATTCCCCATCAAGTTTGAATGGAAGCGCCCATCAGTGAGTATCACTCATCTACCACTAAGTGGCGCTATACGTTCCAAAGGCTTGGAGGCTCTGACCTGGATCTTATCAGGGAGACTTTACAAAAAAAAACAATGATTATGTTATGTTAAAAGGAGGGGGTGGCATGGTGGTGCAGTGGTTAGCACTGTTGCCTCACACCTCTGGGACCCGGGTTCGAGTCTCCACCTGGGTCATGTGTGTGGAGTTTGCATGTTCTTCCCTGTGTCATTGTGGGGTTTCCTCCAGGTACTCCGGTTTCCCCCACAGTCCAAAGACATGCTGAGGCTGATTGGAGTTGCTAAATTGCGCGTAGGTATGCATGTGTGAGTGAATGGTGTGTGAGTGTGCCCTGCAATGGGCTGGCCCCCCATCCAGGGTTGCTCCCTGCCTCGTGCCAGTTGCTTCCGGGATAGGCTCCGGACCCCCCGCGACCCAATAAGGATAAAGCGGGTTGGAAAATGGATGGATGGATGTTAAAAGGAATATGCTTTGCATCAGTATGGTTCAGTAAGAAGTTCCTCCTATGTGTTGGAAGTGTCAGATTAAATAGGTCCAGTAGTACAAGATCATCACAATGTGTAGATATCTTTCACTGAATGAATCTCTCTGACCATATTAAGATCTGGCCATATTAAATTCAGCATTTAAGTCAGGCCAAAGGTTAGTTAACTTATTTGTAGTGGCCAGGTTGTTTATTGTTGTATCAACAGTGATCTACATTTGTTCAGTTTACTTCTGATCTAAGGCATTAATATGGCACGTTCTTCACATTTTAAATCGGTTTCTAAATTTGTTTGAATATTTGAATAAATGCATTAGACTTTGGGGTAGTATGGGGCTGCGATGGGCTGGCCCCCCGTCCAGGGTTGTTCCCTGCCTCGTGCCCGTTGCTTCCGGGATAGGCTCCGGACTCCCCGCAACCCAATAAGGATAAAGCAGGTTGGAAAATGGATGGATGGATGGTAGTATGGGGTAGTATGGGGTAGTATGGAGTAGTATGGTGGTTAGCAGTGTTGCCTCACACCTCTGGCTTCAAGGCCCCCAGGGTTCCATGTGTGTGGAGTTTGCATGTTCTCCCTGTGTCAACATGGGGCTTCCTCTGTGTACTCCAGTCCCCCTCCCACAGCCCCAAAACATGCTAATGTGAGTTACAAAATTGCCCGCAGGTGTGATTATGTGAGCGAATGGTGAGTGTGCCCTGCGATGGGTTGGTGCCCCATCCCGGATTATTCCCTGCCTTGCGCCCATAGGCTCCAGACCCTCCCACGACCCTGAATAGCATAAGTAGTTACAGAAGATGGATGGATGATATTACATCTTCTCATAATGTCGCTCATGCATACTTGTCGTATTTGCAAACTCTAGCCTAGAACTGTACATAGTGTGCCAGATATCCATCTGACTCTGAAACAATCGCTTGGGTGAATCGATAGTCGCAAGTTGCAACCGCACCAAAAAATTGAGAGGTTCCTCTCTATAGGATTAACCTCCTATAGTTCTGCTGAGATGGCTCAACTAGGAGCTCCATTGAGAAGAGGTTTAAAAGGCCTGAAAGCCTTCTGCTGAGGCAGTGCATCCTACAGCCTGCCCGTTACACAGAACACACCGCTCCCCTCTTTGTGCGGCACAACAATGCAGATGGTGAAAATGTGTAACCACCCATACTGTCCAGGGGGCCTGGGGGGCATCATTGTTCGAGGACCAATTACCATCCAGCAAATGGTTGATTTTCGTGTGTTCTGCCAAACTCCGCCCACCACTCCCAAGGCCACGGTATGACAAGCAAGGTGTTACATCATTGAAAAATGTGGCCAATCACAGGTTAGTCATTTGGCTATATGCCAGGGTGTTTAGGCCTGCTAATGTATAGTAGAGATAGCAAACGCCAACAAAGGCTAAAAAAAGACAAGACATAATGCCCTACACGCCGTCTGGCTTCTTCTGCGACCGGCTGATCCGGGAAAGGGAGCGAAGGGATGGGGAAGGCTCCATCAGCAACCCCCTACGCTTCAGCGGCCAGGACTTTGCCACCATTAAGCGGGAGAGCCTCCAGAAGAAAGCCCTGTTTGAGGATGATGTCTTCCCAGCCACTGTGGATTCCTTAGGCTTCAAGGAGCTAGGACAAAAGTCAAACAAAGTGAAGAGCATTGTCTGGAAGAGGCCTAAGGTAGGAGAGGGAAAGGGGCAGGGCAAGATCATGGAGGCTGGGGTACATGTAGGGAGGGTGATAGGCAGACGGGGGCTATGGAACATGGAAGCTCCATTCCCAATCTAGAACGTTGACAGGTACTGAGGAAGAGCAGAGTAAAAAGGTACAATCATGACCCCCGAGGTGATGTTTCAGTTATAAAGCCTGAACAGTTGATGTAGAATGCAGAGACTTTCTAAAAGCATGGTTGAAAAGTGTTGTTTTAGCAGGAGATCTTGTTGGTTTGAAGAGATTTGAATTCTGAAGCTTGAGTTTTGTAGTGGTCAGGCCATGAGGAAACTGTGTGATGTAATGCTGGTATGGAGAATGAATGGCAGGTATACAAAATACCGGGGTCTGTTGGCAAACTTGGCCAGAAAGGAGATTTTATGAGAATGTCTGCAAAAGTGTGACGCAAAACTAACATACATGGATAACGAAATGTATACATACTTGCATGGATAACTAACTGATGGATACAGTGGTTAATAATAATAATACATTTTATTTATATAGCGCTTTTACAAGAACTCAAAGACGCCTTACAGAGAAAGTACACAGAAACAAATTACACATTATGCATATGGAAGGTTGAATGCCTGAGCCAAAAGAAAGGTTTTTAGCTTGGTTTTAAAATCTGAAACAGAGGTCGATAAACGGACGGCAGTAGGTAGTGAGTTCCAAATGCGGGGAGCTAAACGGGAGAATGTACGGTCACCATAGCAATGTGATTTGGATGGGGGGATGAGGAGAGAGCCAGTAGAGGAAGATCTAAGACTGCAGGGAGGCTGGTAGGGTAGAAGCAGATCAGTAAGATATGGGGGACCTTGGTTATTAAGAGCTTTAAATGTCAGAAGCAGCATTTTGAAATGAATGCTCTCTTTTATGGGGAGCCAGTGCAGGCTCTGCAGAACGGGTGTGATGTGTTGATAGGAACGAGTGTGAGCAAGGAGGCGGGCAGGAGAGTTCTGAACTATCTGAAGTTTATTTAGCGGAGATACCACACAGCAGTGAGTTACAGTATTCAAGACGGCTAGAGATAAAGGCGTGAATGAGGGACTAGGCAGCAGAGTTTGAAAGGTATGGCCTAATACGGAGGTGAAAGTAAGCTGTTTTTACTATGGCACGTAGGTGTGCGTCAAACGAGAGGGTTGGGTCAAAGGTGACACCAAGGTTTCGGACCAGAGGAGATGGAGACATGGTAGTGTGATCAAATTTGAGGGTTATTGGGCTAGTTTTACGAAGTATGAATTTTGCCCCAAAGACAATTAGTTCAGTCTTATCGCTATTAAGTTTTAAAAAAAATTGGCTCATCCATAATTTGATTTCAGAGAGGCAGGTTTCTATCTGTGCAAGTGGAAGGGTGTGTATGGAGCTGGAGCTGACATAAATCTGGGTGTCATCGGCGTAAAGATGAAGATGTAGATTAACGCGGCGAACGATTTGGCCTAGAGGTTGAATGATGAAGAGCAGCAAGACTTAGAACCGACCGGCTTGCGAAAGTTGCTTGAACTTCCAGTCAGTTAACTTAGGTTTCCATTCAAAGCTACACTGATGAAGTGAAACCAGGCTCATTCAGAGACTCTGGAACTAATAGAGCTGTCAGCGTTAAAATAAAATTACAGATCAATGTCAAGACTGAGAAGCTATTAACAAGTGAAAGAAATTACTTACCATATTGACAAAAGATAATGGTTTCTGTAAAAATTATTCTTAGAACTAGGTATGAAAGAATAAATCCTAATCCACAAATATATACATACATAAATTATTTTTATTTTAATATTTAATATTAAAATAACAAAAACATGACCAATGGGTATTTGTCACAGCTGACCTGAGTTCAGTGGGGAGTGGGAAGGGTCGGCTACCAGGTACCACCCATGAGTCACATGACTGGTTTATTCTTCAGCTAGGTTATGTTATCTTAACCACAATTTATAATTATGCTTATATATCAGAAATTACAATAACAAATACAACAAGAGAGAAAGATATCTGCAAAAATAGCAGAATATTCATAATAATTTTTAATGATGCCTGGCATCATCAAACTGTCCATACACACAGACAGACGTGTCCATGACAAGACTCTTCTGTGTCCATAATAACAGAAAAACATATAGGCTACGTCTTTAGATACCATGTCTAAGGTACATTTTAAGTTGCATTTTGATCAAAATGTCCACAAGTCTTGGTGTTGACCCTGGATAAATACCAATTATTTGGCCTGATTATAAAACTGGTTTTCTTTGAATGTGAAATTTATTTTTAGCAGGTATGCTTTCATCATTTGGTAACTGGAAATTTATTTAAAACGTATCGAGTTACAGCCAGCAAGAAGCAGTTCAGCTGGCTGACAGACTCAAAACTATAAAGAGGTCAGAGTCTGAAGCAACGTTTACTGGTTAGAACCTGAAGGATGATGTCGGGATCTACGTTATGTTGTGCTCTAGTGGGTGATGTTAGGTTCTAGGTCATCTACATGTCACACATCATTTGGTGTCTCACAGATCCAGGTCAAGTAAATGGAAATGATACTTTCTCGTGATGTGAGCTATTGTAATTCAAGATGGGTGACGCAAAAACCTGAGTTCAGTGCACGGTACTGAGACACACTCCCCCATCGTCAGGGGGTACATACTCACATCTCTACTCTGAAAATAAACCCCAGAGATTTTTAACCTATCTACTTATTAACTATGTGATCTCCATCAGTGTCCTTAGAATGCACACTTTCAGGATTAATGCATTAGGAAACATAAGGTTTGGTATTTGTACCTGTCAATGCGATAAGAGGTGTCGGTTCACAAGCTAACATTGACGCATAGCCTGCAGCACACAGCAGCTGTCTGGACCGTGTCAACTTGGAGGGAGTTCAAGTCAACAGCAGGCAAGAAAAAGATCTGAATGCAGTCAGCTGTCACTTGGGAACCTGGCATGGGTCACTAAAAGCTATACTGTTGATTGCTTGTGTGGCATCTGTGTCCAGTAATACTGATTCTCTGAAAACACATGCAGGAATAATCTTCTAATGCGCAGCTCAGACATAGGACAGTCCTTTTTAAAAATGAGATATTTAAAAAAACAGACTTCAGCTGAGTGGCATCAATAAGTCAAGTGGACAAGTAAGATTGCAGCTAACGGAGAAGAAATGCATCGTTTAATTTTCAGAACCACCTTTTATGGAGCTGTACCACTCCCCTTTTGCTTAATATTGATCATCATGTGACTATACAGTCAATCTTGGCTTATGAAGGATGTATCAGCTCATTCATATTGCCATTAAACACTGCACATCCCTTAGGGATCGTTAATCATTAACCAGCCAGATCAGTTACCAGGGCAGCCTGCAGTTCAAAGTGGAACAGAGAAGAGAGCCCCATAATCCTGTTCTTCACTGTACAGGAGATCTGCGAAAACCCAGAGTTCATTGTGGGAGGAGCCAACCGGACAGACATCTGCCAAGGAGATCTGGGTGAGAATCATTTATAGATGTTAGATGCAGACCTGATTACTTCAGGAAGGTAGAACTTATCTGAGTTTATATGCACCACTATGGCCACAATAACTTTAGTTAGTTTCTCAATCAACATGGACCACTACAAGCTGAACAGAGGTGCAGACTGAGCGTCAATCCTCACATCCAGACACTCAGAGAATCTCAGCATGGGCTTAAAATGAGATCCACCAATGATAAAGAATGGCAGTGGTCTGTCAACCAATTCACAGTGTTATACCATCTACTGCTGTCTGGGTGTAATTATGAACTTAGGCCCATGTTTCTATGGTCAGCTGGTACTAACTGCATTATTTGCCATGAGAGTGCAGATTCATATTTGGAATCTTGGCTGTCTTAGCAACCAGGACTTGCTGAGTGTGAACGAACCAAAAGGTGTGGTGATTCCCAGGGGCTGTAAAAGATATGTAGAGGGGGTAAGGGAGAATCAGAGGGAACATGTGGACCGATCAGCATCAAGTGGTGAAAGTTCAGGCAGGCTGACAAAGCAGAACAGCACACTGCCTCGATAAAAAATAAATCTGCAGGTATCTCAATGAAAGGCTGTTATGGCGTGACATTCGAATCATCTAATAAACTTTCCTGAAAAAGAGCGGCACGCCAGGCGAAGACACGCGACAGCTGCACTGACTCGCATCTAGTTGACATCGCGTCTCGTTGTTGGATCGTAGATGTCATACCCTCATACGCCCGCAGAGGGTCCAAAGAAAGTCAAAAGACAGAAACAGCTGTGACTTCGAGTTTGCCTGTCAAAAAAAATGGGACAGGGGCAACCAAGCCACCCTGGAATGAGCCACCCTGGAATGTAAGGGGCTCACTGCATGCAAGGATGCATGGATAGTGGAGGTCACCAGATACAGGGAGGGACAACATTCCTGAACTTTCTGTTGAGGGCAGAAGTGAGGGGTGTAACTCCAGCCGTTCGATGTGTGACCGCAAGCCACCTGCACGCAGAGCTGTTAATGACGACGAATACCCACCAGGGAACTCTAAACTCCATTTCTGACACATTGCATGTTTGCTCAGAAAATAGCACCAATATGCACCAGCAAGCCTGAACTTGGATCTAAGAGGGTTAGACACCTTGTCAGGCATGCATCTATGGAGCCTGGTTTTATCCAAGTAGACAAGGAGTCGCCAACTCTGGTCCCGGAGAAATACTATCCATTAGGTTTTCTATTCTACCTGAAACCAGGCTATACTTTATCATGTGGTGAAATGGTCATCCAGTATGGCTCCTACTGGTTTCTGCAGGTGACTGTTGGCTACTGGCGGCCATTGCATGCTTGACGCTTAATGAGAAGCTTCTGTACAGAGTCATCCCCCCGGAGCAGAGCTTCACTGAAAACTATGCCGGCATTTTCCACTTCCAGGTTAGTGCCGCGAACCAGCTCCTGCTTTATCATTTAACTGGGATCAAAGCAAGATAAAGTTTCCTCCTGACACTTTTCTGTCATCTCTCAATTCTGCGTTTGGTTGCCCCTGGGCTGGGTGCTGTAGTTCTGGCGCTATGGCGACTGGGTTGATGTAGTCGTGGACGACCGGATCCCCACATTCAACAACCAGCTTGTCTTCACCAAGTCAGCAGTGAGGAATGAGTTTTGGAGCGCCCTACTGGAGAAGGCCTACGCCAAGTGAGTGGGATGCAATGTGACCTCTATAAATGCACCAGGGAAAATGCCCACTGCAGCACATTGTCACAGTGTCCTGAAACTCCCTCTGTCCCCAAAGCCTCCTATTCTCCTGTCATATCCTACACTCCTTCCTGTTTCTAAGGGCCTCATTTTATGCTGCAAAGTTTGGCATTTAAATGCCACTGAATGCAAGCAGACTCTTTTGCATTTGCCTCCAGTCATGATGAACACACTAAAATTGAGAAAGCTGACTTTCTCTTTACTTAATTCCAGTGTGTCCACATTCTGTATGTCCACATAGCTGTATATGTACCGAATTTTAAAGTCACCATATCCTTCTTCTTTTTTGTGAAGGGGACAAAGGGACACTGACAACAACAAAGCCGAAAAACATAAAATATGCATAAACATAAAAATAAAGGAGATATTCTCCCAAGCGTCATTTGTACTTGGTTCATCAATATGATCCATTTCTTAATGAAAATACTTGAAAAACATTAACATATGTACTAACATAACATTGATGTTGTTTGATATTTAATATTAATTTTATGTCAAAACTATAGAGCACATAGTACTTTTTTGGAATATAGCTCTGTTTGCACAACATGTTACATAACATAAGAGAAACAACATGTTTACTTAACAATACACAACATAAGACAAATGCATGTGAAAATCTCTTGCAGAGTTGAAAGTCATAGAACTGAGCCAATGTCACAATAACAAATAGAATCGCTCCTCATTTTCCCGCTGCTTCGGGGGGGGGGGGGGGGTCGCGGTCA
>JAODLC010000043.1:10981824-11013073 GCA_026781145.1 Hippopotamyrus pictus | reverse complement strand
TAATTCCATTTTGCGGGAGTCCCGCGATTAATTCTATTCTCCCGCAACCCGCACATACATGAGGACCTTACCGCCTGAACCCGCATTAACCCATCAAATCTTGTCCCGCGCCGCACTCGGTGCGTTGGGTCCCGCGGTACTCCTGCGGGAGTGCAGGTCTCTAATTTCAACATCATAGAAGACGTCTGAAAAATGTTAATGTGTTTAATAATTAGGGTTGTGATCATCGTCAGCGTGCCACCCGAAATTCCTCCGCGTGCCAGTTGTGGCACACGTGCCTAGGGTTGCCGACCCCTGGTTTAGACTAATCGATTAATTGACAAATTAGTCGATAGATTAATCAAAATAAAAATAGTTGAGAGTGGCAGCTCTACTCACCTTTAACTTTATTCTTCTTTGTGACCTTTTTTGAGACTGTCGACATTACATCCTGTCCAAAAAGAAAGGAAACAGGAACGTGAGCACTCCGCAGAGCCTTTGGTCGCTTCAGGTTCATGGGCTCGCACTCTACAGATGCCCACCGTTCCGCCAGTCCCTCCCCCATGGGAATTGTCCTGCTCCATTCCCGAAACTGTCCCAGCATCCTCTTCCACAGAGTTCTCTGGGTTGCCCACTGGACTGGCGCCCCGTTGAGAGTCCCCCTTCTGACAGCTTTCTGCTTGAGGCTTGGAGGGTAGGGGGCTCCCGCTGACCCACCTGGGCTCCCCAGAGTTCAAATGGAGGCTCTTCTTGGGAGCTTCCCTCGGAACACTGCCTGTGGCCAGTGGGAAATTGAGGGCCCTGTCGCCACTCGCCACGTTACTCTCCGACAGGCTGCGTTTCCGAGACGAAGGCCCAGGAACAGCAGCGTGCGGTTCGTCCAATGCCTCCCAGTGAAAGCCCTCTGACAGAGGAGGCTCCTCCAGGCTATGAACTTCCAGGTCAGAAGGCACCGGAGCCACCATTTCAATTCCAAACCTAAAAGGTGAAAGGCAGACATCTTTGTTTACAAACACTTACGCTGTTTCCAAATGCGAGATGCATCAAACAGACAAGTGATTATGGGACACAGACTGAACAAACAGCACTGCACAGCTCACATAAAATGGTGCATTAAAAGCAGCAAAGGGAGTAGCAGATGTGTCAACAGTAAGTATGGGAACCAACATATGCTCAAGACGGCCCAGCTGACATGAATATCGTGCCATTGGTATGACGGCGATTGCCCGCCTTGTCCCCACGTATACCAAGCTAAAGTGCATTAACCAAAGGCTACATTGTTTCTGCAAACAATGGATAGCTCTCACCTGGGCATGCCCCTCCCCTGGCCCTGCTTCTTCTTGCTGACTTCCTGGTACACCTGGTCCCAGTTGACGCTGCGCCGGGAGCCTGAGGAGCTGATCAGCTGCCTCAGGGTAGGCTTCAGGCCTGAATCCTTCTCAGCCATAGGCCTCCGCTGGCCGTCGATGTTGCGGATCCGGCGTGCGATGTTCAGGTTAGGCTCGTGGATCCCCGCCTTGCTCATGTGACGGGACAGGTCTCGTTTGAGGGACGCGGGCAGGTCCAGTTTGCTCAAGCTGGGCACACGGGGCGCGACGGGTGTCGTGGGGGCATCCTTCAGTGCATCGCTGTCAGAGCTGGGCCCCTCGTCCGTCGTGGGCTCTCTTACCCCTTGCTCAATGGCTGCCTCTGATGTTTCCGCCTCCCGGCCCCTCCCCTCCCCCGCTTCCATGTTCGGCCCCTCCACCCCTCCTTCCGGTGCCACAGGAGCAGCCTCTTGGGAAGCCTCGCTGGTGGAGGTACTTATCTGGACTGACTGCACGGATGAGGTGTGGGGAGATGTTGGTTTGCTGTTCTCGCTGGATGTCTGAACCTGAACGCTACTTTGCGGATGCTGGCCAGCCTCGTCCGGTTGGGTCCCCATGCTTTTCAAACCTGCAGATGTACCAGGATTGCTTTTCGCACCGGGCTGCACTGTCCAGTGGTGCCCCCCTGTGTGGGGCTTGGGGGTTGAGACATCTCCCGTTCCCCCATCGTCCCGAAGAGCCTTCCTGGCCTTCCACATTATTTCCTGAAGCTGTTTGTCCTGCTCATGTGGGGACCGGCAAAAGGACCCACAGCTGTTGGCCTTAACCCTGCTTTGGTCAAACTTGGGGAGCTTCTCTGTCCTGGACGCTGGCTGAGCCTGTTGCCTCCCATCGGGTGGCTGGTACCCGTCTAACATCCTTTCCTTTGTGTTGAGCTGGAAGCTGCAGGACATGGGCAGCTGATCGTTGGTGAAGTCGATGTCCATCTTTGTCGAGTTCATGTTGCCCCACGGCCTGTGCTGTTTGCCAGGGTATGACCCAAAGTTTTGTCCACTTGGGCTGAAAGCGTAGCTTTGGTGTTGCCACGTTTTCCCTCTCCATTTACCCCTATGCCCGAAACCCCTTGCTGGCCAGTTTGGGAAGCCTGGCATCCCGCCTGGGGGGAATTCCTGGCTGGGGTGCCTGTTCCCCAACCCCTGAGGGGGCCCTTCATCATGATGTGTGCCATGGGCGCCCCTTTGAGGAGGAAATGGTCGCAACTGCCAGTGGGGTGTGCCACGGCCCATCTGCATTGGGTGGAACATGGGGTAGCCCCCTCTATGTGGCCCCCTGAAGTGCTGGAACGCGGGGGCCCTCTCCGACCAGAACAGCTGCTTCTGCCGCCTGTTCTCCTCCGATTGGGCGGCTGCCTCTTCTTCTTTCCTGATTGGAGAGGAGTAGGTCAGACGTGATCCCAGAGAGGAGGCCTGACTGGCCAGTACAACATAACTACTCAGAGATCCATACTCTCTATGTCAGCTTTTCTCAAACTGGTCCTCAGGAACCAGAAAGCCCACTGGGAGATGGGAGGCAGCAGAAACGTAGACCGTCTAGGGGTCCCTGACAACCGAGATGAGAAACACTGCTCTATGCGATTCTGACTGGGATGCAGGATTTTGCCCTTATTTTGACTTATTCATGCTGTTGCACCTTTTTGATACTGCTATGTGTAAATCATTTTGCCATGCCAGTTGTGCTCCGATGAGAGTATACAACTGATTGCTCACAGGCAAATTTGGCCATAAGGACACAAGACTCCATAAAGAACATCATTATTTTTTACCTTAGATGGCAAATCACTTGAAAACTTACTTAGTGTTGGCTGAACAAAGAATTATGAAGTAAGAAAAAATCTCCTGTCAGTGAGCTTGAAATAACTGTAATTAGTTAAATTTAGCAATTTACCACTAGCAACCTTCTGCTCGTGGACCAGGTCAATGGTCCTGCTTGGGTTTGAGTTGCTGGATAGACTGGTACAGTCTGAGATGAGCCACAGAGCAGGGTGTTTATCCTAGCAAGTGCGAGCGGGCACCCGAAGCAGCGCATGCCATGACGTAACCCCACCTGCGCTGTTTCAGGAGGTGCTCCAGCTCTGCATCGAAGTACTCCTCATCCGATTTGGGTCCCTCGCCCTGCTCCTGCTGTGCCACCCGAAACTTATGTAAAGAGCTGGAGATGTGGCTGGCATAGCCCGTCAGGCCCACCACCGAAATCTGGCAAACCCGACACTCATGGTTACAGTCCCTGCGGAGGAGACCAACATTGGGGCTGTCAAATGCAGCAACTGAAGAGCCCTGACTGCAGATACATATTCCCAAAGCTGGCAACCTCCAACGAGAGTCAGGTATTATTTGCGGTGCAAGTAATTCCGACAACAGGCATCTTTTAATCGTAACAGGTCCCTGTGGATTAGGGTGACCACCTAATCCACATCAGGAAGGACACTGTGAGCTACTTCAGGTTTTACAATTTGGTCAAATTGTTTGGTTCATCTTGTGCTTTTACTAGTTCGTTTTCTTGATTGAACGACTCATCCAGCTGTTTCACATTAACATTAATGACACATGCATGATTATATGAGACCGACCAATCAGCACACAGCAAGAACTCTTAAGTGCTTAAGTGAAATCCGGGTCCTTCTAATTGAAATGGTTGAAACAATAGTTCACAGACCCTGCCCTAGCCCATAATGTCCCTCCTGACATGGATTAGGTCAGGGGTAGCCAATCTTATCCGCAAAGGGCCGGTGTGTAAGCGGGTTTTCGCTGCAACTCCCTAATTAGATTACTAATTAGAGGACTGATTGGCTGAAAGAGTCCTCACAGCTGGGTTTGAACAGCTGACCTATAGGTTATCCCAAAAACCTGCACACACACCGGCCCTTTGCGGCTAAGATTGGCCACCCCTGGATTAGGTGGTCGCCCTACTGCGGATAGAGGGAGGAGCTTGCAGAGGAACCTCGCAGGATTGTCTCTCACCGGCCCTTAATGTTCTCCAGCTCGCGGTGGTGCAGCATGCTCCGCAAGTGTTCCTCCATCTCCTGGAAAGAGGGGACACAAAGCCCGTGTTAATGCTGGGTGGGGGACACAATGACTAGAACAGGATCTAGCAGTACGTGCTCGGAGTACAGACACTGTACGCGGTGTCCCGGCTCAGGGTGTGGATCCTCACCTGCTTCGTGTTGTGTGTCGTATGACACAGGATGCATCTCCTCTCTCTCCCCATGTCGGCCACTGAGGTGGAGCATCAGGCCATCACTGGAAGGAGATTCACAGAAAAACCTGATTAATAAAAAAAAAAAAAAACATAAATAAAAAAATCGTTCCTGGCTGTAGCATATCTGTGGCATATGATGGGTACTCGGATATCCATTTACGTGATCATACTTCCACAGAGCATATTTGTTCTTTTTTTGGAGTTCCTTTATATAAATAATTTTTAAGAGCACTTCAAAAAGATTTTCATGAATATGAAAAAATTATTTTGGACAGAAAATTAAGTAAAAAATATTGGCATATCATTAACTGTGGTTTGACCATTGGATTTCCCACCACATTTACGTTATGGACTTTGGAAATAAAACATTATGGAAGCTTTCAAATCCTGCTGATGAGATCGAGGCAGTAAATATGCATGTAACCCTCTCATTTCGCTTAGTTCCATTTCCAAAGACATTATCATCATTGTTAGGACCGAATCTCTACACCATACTTCAAAAGCATTAAATATTGTTATCTTGGTATCAACATAGTAATTCACATCTTCACGTACACAGAAACAACACAAACATTACACTAGACGTGTGGTACTGCTGCAGCAGCCATGGAAATCACGCCAGAAAAATGTCATCCGTAATTAAAAATATTTACTAAATGTCAAAACTAAAAGTCTGATGAGGCTGATTTAAAAAAATCCAGGTAACGTATTTGTTGAAAAACCTGAAAAATTGTGACAAAACATTGCCGTACTTAATCCACCGCTATCTGTATCTTTGAGGGAAATACATTTGTGTGCCAAGTTGCATTTCATAATAGTAAATAAGTGATACGTAATATTCATATTTACTACATGCTACATTGGCATAAAAATACCTTTATTCAGCGCTTTTATTAGCAAAAAGTAAACTTCACTGCCCAACGACCTTCGCAACTATTGGTGCAGTAATTGTATAGCCTTAACTTTCGTATCATTACAAGGTCTGTCAGTGAACATGCACAATAGCAACCCCCAAAACAGAAAACACGGGTACAGCTTACTTTAAAAGTTTATACGAACCACTTACATGTGTTTTAAGACAGATGCACAGGGAGCCAATTCAGCTTACTAGTAACAAGCATGCCTTCGATGTTTGATGTTGTCTTAAGTATATTTATGTTTCTTAAAAACGCGCCGTAGTAGATTTTGCGAAGTTCTGCACATTTTACTAACAGGATATCATACTTATTTTCCTGGTATAGCCTGTTTACAGTTCCAATCCCCTTACACTACACGTGCGTCCTATATACACCATGTCCGTAGACGGTATAATCTGGTTTCTCCTCATCCTGTATGACGTCACAGGCAGTCACGTCGCATTATGATGACGTTTAAAACGCGTCCATTATTTATTTATTTTCAGAACAACTGACGTAGTCGTCTTAAATATTATTTCTTAAATATTTCGTTAATAACATTAACCACCAATATCTCATGCGTGTTCACAGTTATGATCTGAAAGTACGATTATATTAGTCAGGGCATGCATTTTACCATAACCTTATGAATTTGTGTGCATTTAAGTTAAGTAACACACTCAGCCATAGGTTAAATTGCATGAACTGTAGCTAAATCGTGTTTATCAAGGGAAAAATGAATAACTATAGCAATTGGTTACAACAAATTTAGCAAAATATGTTAAAAATGATAACATGCTCATGAGAGCTGACTGATACTGGCAGTTGTGCATCGCTTTTTTTTGCAGCCTCTGTCTACTGGAGTGAACGCCTCTTACAATCAACGTGACCAAGGCCGCCTTGGCGGAAGTGCACTGCTTGGTTATATTTTAATTTGGATCGTTGTAATAACCACTCGGGGTATTGTTGTACTATTTGCTTTTTATAATAACGCAGGAAACGGGAGAATAATGTGCACCGACTGCGTACAGAAAGAGTATCCTGATAGGGTAAGTCTTCTGATAACTGCTAAAAGTATGCGTGCAGTTTAAGGAAGAGGCTTGTCAAGCGGGTACGTACGTACGTAGAGTCACCCATGCAAAAGCATACGCGTGCCTGAGACTTTGAAACTCTTACGGACGTTATATATTCCGTATTCATCACACGTGTAAAGAAACAACCAGCTATGTGGCGAGTAAAATGGAATTTCAATAATATGAGCAATCTGCTTGCTCGGTCGAACCTGTGTTCAAACGGAACACCACATTAAGGTATCCTCACGGTTGGGTGTCATGAGAATATGCGTCAGTTCATTAAAAGGAGGGAATACTGTACGTTGTCCAAATAGTTCCACCCAAGCCCAAGTAGCTGCACCCAGGAAAAAGGTATTAAGTTGGCGTCTGGGAATTATGTATGTTAAGGAAGCACGTGTAAACATTATTTAGCCACTTCTATTTATAGCTTTGCTTATTCGTATAATCTTTTTTCCATAGCAGTTTAATTATGGTACGTACGTATTCGGTTCAATATTTATTTAATCCATTTATTGGCCTTTAAATGTGGCTTTTTTATCAAACGTCCAGGTAATTAACCGATGTTTCATATGTTTCCTTATTTAGCTTGATTTGGTGTTCCCTTCATTTCAACTCGCTGGAAATACCTCATCTTATAGTAGCGGTATTAGGACTTCTCGTGGACGAGTGAATTGTTTTTATAAGTTTATAATTGTTGTGCAGCTGATTAAACGTTGAAACGTGTTTCGGCAGAATCGGGCTTGCCAGCTCTAACACATCTGGCGTGACACTGACGCACTCAAACTCAAGAAATCTTACGGCACATCTATATTATTCCATTATAAACCAAAAATTAGCTATGTCAAAAGCGTTGGGGTAGTTTGCAAACCTTACAGACTATTTACAAAGTAATAAAACTTTTACATAAATGTAAATGCGTGTGAAGAGTCTCGATTTAAAAATCTTACTCTAGCCAGCTGACTAAAGTTGGGAACCCTGCAGAATAATGGCCAAACCAGGCACAAGTTCGCAACACAATTAACGTGCTCATTATATGGTTGGCGTCTCTTTCACCAGAAGACCTTGTGTATAATGGAAAGGAATATCTGTACAAGTTATCTGTTGTGAACAGTGAACCTTTACTTTCACTAATGTAGCCTGCTGTTTGCTAAGACTTTGCGTTTTTCAGGGAAACACATGTCTGGAAGATGGCTCGTACCTGATGAACTATGTTGGCTGTGCCAAGTGCCACCAGCGTGACTTTGTGCTGATCAGCAACAAGGCCACAGAGGATGAGGATGGAGAGGAAATTGTCACATATGACCGTAGGTGACTCTTACCTGTCATTTAGGTGCACTAAACATGGTATTTGGCATCTCCTTTGAAATGTTTTTCTTGTATAGATGTGTGCAAAAATTGCGACCACATCATAGCCAGGCACGAGTACACATTCTCCGTCGTGGATGATTATCAGGTGAAGCCCCCCCCCCCCCTCTTTATCTTCTCTATCCTCAGGAGGCAAAGATTTTTAACAAATCAGCTGAAATCAGTAGTATTCAATACAATGGAATACTTTGTACATGCAAAACACAGTACTTCCATGTTGCTCCATGTAATTCTTTTTCTTTTCTGATTATGATCCCCAGGAGTATACCATGTTGTGTCTCCTATGTGGTAAGGCCGAAGACTCTATCAGTGTTCTGCCGGATGACCCAAGACAGAGTGCACCCCTGTTTTAGAAGATAATGGACACAGCTCTGATCTTGTGTGCCATTAGGATGTAGGACATAGGAACCAACCATTATAGAACAAAGACTCAAGCACACATCTTGGGTAAAGTTACAAAAAAGCATAAGCAGTTTACACTTGCAGAGTGAATGGATATCCCTGAGTGAATATTTAAATGGAAACTGTATGGTTTGTGATATAACATTGTCCATTTGCATTGTACATACCATTTAGGAAATGATTAAACTCCTTTACCCACGCTGAATTTGTACAGGGAGGTATTGAGCCACTGGTTTTCTTTATCTGGGGGTGCAGTAGGGGCATGGACATCCTGGCAGATTCTGGAAGGGGGCAGTACATTACAGAGGTCCATAAATTTGTAAAATTATTAATTTTATCAGGTGGAGGGGCAGAATTTTTGGCTATGCCCCTGGATATGCTGACCCCATGTACATGTAGGGTGAGGTTCAGTGGTATAAGTTCCCATATGTTGATTGGATAGTAAACGAAAATAGTATTTTAGAAGTTTCCATAGAGCTTAGTAGCCAGTTCGCATAGAGGCAGTGACTATTGTGAGCACTCAATGAACGGAGGCTGAAGTTGTAGAAAAAGGCTTGCATTTATTTCTAACTAACACTGTACTAACATAAGAGGGCCAATACACATAACATAAACAACAAACACAAAATAACAGAATAGAACCAATCAGAATGTAATATGAAAATGCAGTGACCAGATTTAAATGGGTGACCTTAAAAGGGAAATACTGTTCTGCAAAGCAAGCGCAGTTTGTGAGAACACGATCTTAAGTTATAAAGCAAATTAAACAACAGGCTAGGTTGTTAAAATGAAAAGAAGTTGGTTTACTTGGTTGCAGAGTGGGGGGGGTCTTGACAGTAGGTTGCAGAGGTGTTGAGCTGAGTGGCACTCAGGAAGACGCGGCGTTTGGAGTGGAGCCCCTTGTGAAGCTATGAGGTGAAACGCTTTGTCTTGGGGTTGCAGCTCTTTTCTGGGTAGCAGGCCTTCACTGGCAGGCTTCAGGATTGGCTTCGCTACTGTGCGTCGCAGTGTTCTGGCATTTTCTTGGTGGTTTTCCGGAGGGCTCCAACTCTGAATCTAAGGCACCAGGTTTAATGGTCTAAAGCAGTGTTTCTTAACCCAGTCCTCAGGGAATCCCAGACAGTCCATGTTTTAGCTTCCTCTCAGCTCCCAGCGCACCTGTACCAAATATTCGGTGTTCCTGATTGGCTGGGAGCTGGGAGGGAGCAAAAACATGCACTGTCTGGGGTTCCCCGAGGACTGGGTTAAAAAACACTGGTCTAAAGTTTATGCGTAGGGATGACCAGGAACCCGACACCTGAACCAATAACTGGCCATGTATTTGGCGGGCTTTCGGAGGGGTGTCTGTGACAGTGTTTTTGGGATTTATGATTAGGCTGATTTTCATTAAATGCATGTAACGTTTTATACATACAACTTTATGATAAGCACTGACCAGATTTGAGTTCAGGAGCAATTTTCCATCAGTTTGACTCCAAACATGCCATACCAACCTGGAGGTTCACACCTCATATAATCTGTATTAATCAATCAATCGATTAATTAATTAATTTCTTACATTGTGCATGTTAATGACTCACCTCTGTATATAGTGTAGGTGGTTAGTGTTGCACATTACCAGATGTTGCCATTGGGTCAGTTGTACAGACATTACATCACACATTCACATCCAAACAGCACACCCTATCCCTAGATAGGTGTGGCCACTGGTTTGTTGTAATCCGAATTTCAATTAAACATCTGGAAATTACATATTATGGATGGTGTGGCTTATTCCTATGATTTGCTCCCCAGGTTAGATAATATTCACATTGATTCAGTCTTTTAACACAGAATAGTAGAGGACAAAGAAGTGCTAACAGACCACAAAGATCAGATAAGGGCCAACAGGATTGCAAAGATGGGGGTTGTGAAACAAAGAAAGAAAATACCTCTGACAGTGAGGAGACCCAGCAAGATACCTGGTTACATTATTTAACTTACGATTCCTCTGGGATAACCATGAGAGCATGTATGTAGGGGTAGCTAAACATATATATTTATCCATTCCTATATAATGGTTCAAGTGAGAAGGGTAAAATAGGTGATCACTCTGTGAAACATGATTATAAGGGTGGCAGACAAAACACTAAGATTGTCTAAGGACACAAACAAACATAACCTATATCGATATCGAGACTAGCACTAATAAGTAAACACATATACAGGGTATACACAGGCCAAACTTGAGTGAACTTTCTTCAAGGTACTGGGTGAGTCTAGTTTGTAAGGCGTGATGGAAAGTGGGGGTGGGATTGCGTGCCAAGTCGAGGGGCCACTATCTTTGAGGTCCATTCTGCTGTCTGTAGGTCCCTAAATCTTTGAGCCATAGAAGTTAGAATGCTGGCTTCCCTTGTGTGTGCTTGGGGTCACTAACCCCTCTTTTGTGCCTTGGCCAACAAGTACCTCTCATACCAGGCTGGGCCTTATCTCAGGCAACCTGGAATCTCAGCCCTGGCATATGCGTGTGTGTGATCCTACATAGGTAATCACTTAATTCAAAGGGGTAACCGGGAGACTGGAGAGCAGGCTTAAAAAATAAAGATGGACAGGTGTTAATTTCCATTGCAAAATAGTTTTGTATTCAGTTTAATCCATATTTTTTATATATATATATATATATATATATATATATATATGAGAAATCAAGGACCTTAAAAAGTACAAACGGGCGCCAAAAAAATACTTTACACTTCAAAGCTATAAAAGAAATAAGTACAGATATCCTTTAAATACCTCAATATCTAAATGTCAGTATTGGATGGTAATGTCCCTGCAACCCACCTCAAAGTGAAAACATTTAATACGTGTAAAGATAATACATCTGAGTGACACAAAGCGACTATTAGAAATTATTTCCACACACTCTCCCCCTTAAGTGTCTTGAAGGTACAGTTTATACCATTCATTGTAAAGTGGAAACACACTGCAGCAAACCAAATTCAACCACAAAATTCACATAAAAATACGGTTCATTACAGAACAAGCTAATGTCAAGTTTAATTTAGCATAAGTGTATAAACATTTAAAGGTTACTTTATTAAAGTGAGCAGGAAATACAGCATAAGTGATCAATGCCTACTGTGGCCAGAGGTAACTGCATTGAACAGATTGTCCATCTGGTACTAAAAATACCAAATGATAAGCAATCAACAAGTATAAATAGGACAGAACTGGAAAATAATGAAAGGGATCTTAAAAACAACATGCAAACACAAAGTTGAAACAGCTGCGTTAACACTGCAATAATCAAAAATATATGTTTCAAATCCATGAGTGTTACTTATAAGCTGAACTATATTATCAGTTTCACTTCGTGTTCGATACTAGCAAAAAGAAAAACACAAGGGACGTTAGAAAGTGCCAAGACTGGAGCACATTCACTTTTAGAAATGACATGTAATAGGTGAAAGAAACCTGAAGAACAACAGTGGGTGAGACTGATGTCTTATCACCGAGTGGTCTGACTAACGTCCAATCAGGTACCTCACTAGGCCATGA
Organism: Hippopotamyrus pictus; assembly: GCA_026781145.1. Classification (NCBI taxonomy): domain Eukaryota; kingdom Metazoa; phylum Chordata; class Actinopteri; order Osteoglossiformes; family Mormyridae; genus Hippopotamyrus; species Hippopotamyrus pictus. The sequence continues at coordinate 11,001,256 of JAODLC010000043.1, read as the reverse complement.
GCCAGGAGCCTATTGGCCGCACTCAGTAACTCTACCCACCGTTGGTCTGAATGCATCGCTACCCCTCTAACTAACAGAATGTACAGCTTTATGAAGTGATGTGACCACAGTGCCTCCAATCTCATGTGAACACCAGCACTCTGGTGGAGAGGTCCCCCGCTTGGTTTCCCTTCCGGGTTGGGGAAGCTGAGCAGGGGGCTGGGTCTCATTAGGAGATAATGAGGAGCGGGCCGATGCCCCTCCCTCTACTTCAGCAGGTTGTTGGCTCTCTTGTCAGCATCCTGGACACGGGCGTTAGTGATCTCCGCCTGCAGCAGTCAAAGTAACAGCAGGGTGTTGGAAAGGCTGCGAGTGAAATTATAACAGCATACGGTGGTGGTGCAGGGGGGGGGGGGACAGACCTTCTCATTGATGCGGTCGATCTGCTTGTTCTGCTTGTCCAGCTCGGTGCCCATATCCAGGGCCATGTTCTTCAGGTTGCCCACGATATCCCCCACGTAGCCCAGGTTCTCCTCCATCTCATCCTCCCTGGCATCATTTGTTATCCTACAAGACCAAGCATGCAGACAGAGATGCCAGGTAGTGGTACCCCCCCCGCCCCCGCCCCATGGCCTCCCTTCTGCTCTGGTTCATTAGATGTGCCAGGCACTGAGAAGCAGGAGGCCATTTTGGCATTCTGCTAGCGAGTCTGTCTCACCTTTTGATATAGGGGCCGCTGGCTTCTGGGCCGGGCTGCCCATTGCGGGAGCTTGTAGGCTGGCTGGACACGACCGCCCCCTTGCCGCTCTCGCTGTCCAGAGCACGCCTGTATCCTCTGTCGGTCGTCTTCACCCTGAATCAGTCGCTCCCGTTAACCAGCATCAATTGAACAGTGGAGAGTAACCATCTTAAATAAAACGCAGGGGTCATGTGACTCGGGGAAAGAGCACGGGGGACCTGAATGGGCCTTAGGTAATGGTTGGTACAGGCACAAGAGGAACCAGAAACTTCTGTCATGTTCCCACTCGGAGGTACGTCCTGAACCCCTTTTTTGTGGTCCCTATTCTGAAGTAGACCCAGAACTGTGGGGTGGGGCTTACACTGATAAACTCTGCTGATTGGTTGACCGCCAATCTTGGAAGTTACACGACGTGCGAGGAAACAAGGTTGAAGTAGGGGAGCAAAAATTGAGCAGATGGAATTTTCCTGTAGCGCCGTCACATTACATGCATTAATGAATACATTTTTGCTACCATCCCTATGTTTCTGCATCAGAAAATTCGATCAATACGTGATATATTTTTGCCTAATAATCACCAGTGCTGGCAGTGAAGCTTAGCAGAAGTAGTAAAGTTTCGTATGAAATTACATGTGAAGTTTAACCTATGAGCTTTTTGCATCTCCCGTGCTTATTTAGCATTAAGGTCCCAGTTCCTGTTGTGTGTTGAGAAAGCGATAGACGAAAGTGGCCGGGGCCTACAAAAGTCTGCAAAAGTCCCCGGTCAAGACGGCCCAGGAAACTGGAACCAGAAAATAGTTCCTCAACTTTGGTGGGAAAGAGGCATCTTATCGCTACCTATTGCACGGACACAGACAGAGGCCACAGCACTTGGACATTTCAGTGAGGTTCTTCTCCGCGACTTTCATGTCTTCATTGATCTTATCAAGCCCGGTCTCGATGTCGTTCAGCTTATCTGGGGGGGGGAAAGGGGTAGGAGCATGGGGTGAGCTGGGGGCAGAATGATGTTGCTGCTGCTGACGATGATGTCAGTCAGAACTGTGTGTCTCTTTGTGAAAGGCTACAGGGCAAACACTCACGTCCCTGATCATCCAGCATCCCCAGCGTTTTCACTCCCGTTTCTTGAGTCTGCAGAAAATGACGGCTGAGGTTTTATTTCTGGTGAAATTCTGTACATTTATTCACTTGATATGGACCATTTACCCTGGACAACGATGCTATCAATACATAAAAACACAAGTTTAGCAGCCTTTCAGGTCGGGACCCAGTCAAAGACAAACACTCATAATTGCACTGAGGGATTAACACTTTCCACTCTATAATTCATTTGGGCAGAGTAACACGAGCAGCACAGCAGTAATTGGGGGGTGGGGGGTGGTACTGCACTCTTGCCTCACCTCCTCGGCCATCTGCCGCATCCGCCTGGTGCTCTCCAGCGACTGCAAGCGGAGAAACAGGAGATCAGTTTCCTCACCCAGCTCTGAGAGAGAAATAAACCCTTCCTGTCCTTCTTCCTATATCTGCCTTCAAAAGCTACCAGATTTAAGCATGCATTGTCAATGTGTGTGGGTGGGGGGGTCATGAAGCCATGATGACCGAGGGGCAGCATTTCAATCTGCAGCAGGAAAGGTGGAACTCTGGTGGTCAAAGTGTCCCATGTCCTGTTTAGTCACTTTTCCCATGTCAAGCATGTTTCAAATGAACAGTAGGAAGTTCTGTAACAACTGCAGCACTGAGCAGAGCAGAGGAAAGCCACTGACAGCGAACAAACGCAAACCAAGCCTGACGTCATGCAGGGTCTAATTACTGTAAACAGGGCTGGGATGTGGCATTTCCTTCCTACTCACAGCAGATGAGTCAACGACCTGACAGAGTTAGTAAATGGAGGACAGGCCCCTTAGGCAAGGCTAAGTTGCAGGGGCACCTAGTGGTGGAAAGTAAGGGGGAAGAAAGAGCAGCAGTGGAAAAAAAAACCCTGGTCTGATGAATGATCTGGTATGTAATGAGTGCTCACCCAGGTGGACAGGAACATTGCACTGGCTAAGGTCAGTTAGATAAAGAGCTAATATTGACACGCTACTTTTATATAACCAAGTACTGGAGATGTGGGCACTGCCTTTTAAAAATCTGAGGCCGTCTCTAGTCAGCCAGATCCCCGGTGTTACGGGGGGGGGGGGGGGGGGGGGCGACTTAGAGCGTCAGTGATCTGTGCCTTTTGGGAGACCCTCTATTGATAACCTGTGGCCGACAGAGAAATACAATGACAGCTTTCACAAAATAATAATGTATACATAAACTAGCACTGAATGGATGAGAATCTGTCTAACAGGATATCAAGATGCACCACCGCCATCCAAGGGAATAAAAAGAGCCATAACAGGAGCTAATCAATTACCGTAAGACGACAGACACAAACCAAACCTGACTGATGGGTGCATTGAATAAGGACGGGATAAAATGAGGCTTCAGACTACTGCTTTCTGATGAGGTTAGTAGCCATAAACTGTGATTACCCTAACCCACAGCAGGGCAACACTGCATGGTGATTAGCCAGGCAGAGCCAGCGGGCACGGCTGCCCCACCCACATCTGATCTGTGCCGTCCCACACAGAAGCAGCAGGAAGAGAGGAGAGACAAAAGTAGGAAGTGAGAAAAGGCCGAAAGGGGAAATCAGTCAGGTGCGAAAACAAACAGGGCCTTCATTCACATCATTATCATCTTGCAATTATACAACCCCTCAGCTGAACGAGGCAAATATTAGAAAAACGTATTAGCGTGTACAGAAAAGAAATTAAAAAAATGGAAGAGACATACCTCATCTGTCAGCTGATTGGCCCTAAGGGTCATCTCCTCCATATCGTCCATGCTGTCTTATAGGTGTGTGGGGGAACCACTCAGAGCAGTGATCAGAGGCTTCTGTGGCTGGACAGAAATCACACGTCAGTGGGACATGTAGATCTGTACTTGTCCTAAAGCATACTCCCCCTGTTAAAGTCCCAGGGAAGTCAGCACACATTTACCACAGGACCCTGACCTCAAGCAAAAACCGATAAGGTGTAAACGGGCTGCAACCAGGTGTTAAAGTTCAGTCACTGAACCTTTTCAGACTGGGCTGTGTGCTAAACAAGATTTGAGATCAGGAATCGCTAAATTTTGAAATCCCTGGTAGTCCTTTGGGCAGGAATAATAACCATGAGATTTATATTGGCACTTACACATGAATACACCAAAATATTTCGGCCACACTTTTTGTACCCAGCTACAACCATTTTTCTGTCATACTGTGTATGGGTCCCATCCAGTATTATCAGTTCTTTTTATTTAATTCACTTTTAATTTGCTCATATAGCGTTATTTTGAGAGACCATATTCAATGGAAGGAATATAACTGGTGTCATAACAATGCTGTACTTAACTTGCTCTCTTTAACGTGATCCGAGTACTCTATTAGCATGACTGACAATGCACCAAGATGGTGGCGAGTGGCAGTCCCTCCTATAAATCAGGCTTTAAGCGTACACGTCCTAGCAGACAAAGCATCATCATGATCAACTACTCGTTCGTTTGGTGGTCAGAACAGCAGAAGAGACAAAGAGAAACAAACTTTAGGTTCTGGTGCAATTTAAACAGAAAGGCTAGAAAATTTCCAAAAATTCACATCTGGTTCCATATTTTTACAGATGAAAATCCTCAGTAAATACTCATTCGGTGTTTAAAAAGTTCCCACAGAAAATTTTGCCACCTTGACTTCACTCTTCACCTTGCTTTTTCCTCTGCACTAGGTACGGTACTTTTGGTACTTCAGTTAAGTACGTACCATAAGTACGGTACTTCGTTGTGTGGTTTTCTGCTGCCGTGAAAACTGGTATGGGCACTGAATGACATCAGAACGAAAGCCGGGGAATTTTGTATAGAATTCAGAAAATGGCTTTCGTAAATTATAGGGATGTGATATATATCAATACCAACATGTTATGCACATGCGATTCTCACATCGCAAGGACTGTGAAAGTCAGCTGGGTTGAGATCAGGCTTTTTCATACCTTCATTTTGTCTGGACATTATAGCATGGGGGGGGGGGTTCACTAGATCATTTTCACTCTTTTATAAGGAGAAAAAAAAACACTTATAAAGCTTTGCAATTTTAATTATTATTCCTTTTCAAGATTATCTATTTTATCTAGTATATATTTAAAAATCAGTTTAAAAGTTTACTTCCACTGCTACTGAGTATAGCATGTGTTCTCCGTGACAATCATTTTCATCCTTGCTATATTGCTAGGCGATAAAAAAATGACAATAATGATAAACGTAGGGTATAAAATTCGATCAAACTATTTGCCCTGTATTAGACAAGGCATTGAGACAGAAAATGCCTTTGACCAATCACGCAGCACTTAGGCCTGGCGCAACGCCAGCACAACAACCAATCACAGTCAACATAGCAAATTTGCCCATCCCCCACGAAGAAGTAATGTTGTAAACATTAGCAACATGGTCACGTACGTGAGGAAAGATGACGGGCAACCAGGACATCCTGATGAGTGAAGCACAAGTGGAACATGTGTTAATTGCTCAAGTAGAAATTAATACCAAAGAAAAGGCACAAGTCATCAAAAGTGTGTAAGTAGTTTGATTATCTCCAATCAGACCATCCCAGATAATCCCAGTCTGTAAGATATGCCACCAGCAGGTCCCAACAAAGACTGGTAATACAACAAACCTCTTTCACTACCTTCAGAAATACCATCCAAATGAACAAGCTGATTGCCAAAATGAACCCTCGAGTGATGTGACTAGCAGCCTTCCACCAGTGGTGCTGTTTGTAACCAGTCGACTCCATTTACATTTGCCGCTATGACCTAGCAGAATATCAAAAAGGCATCAGCGTATCACAACTGCAATCACTTACTTCACGGCGAAAGATCTGATGCCAGCGAGTCTTGTCGAAAAAGACGGCTTCAGGAAACTTTTGAAAAGTAGTCGACCCAAGGTTTCGACCCCCAGGGCGAAAACATTTCTCAGAGAGATTTGGCAGCAGCTCAAGAGGAAGTTCAAGCAGAAACTGATTACAGAATCACCAACAAGATGGGGGGTCCCGTCAAAAAATGGTGGGGAGAGTGCTGAAGCAGGACAAGGCCACTAAAGGTACTATCTGCCGAGAGAGGAAAAAAAACCACCTTGTGCCCACGTGGCAAGACAATGACGTCATTGAGTCTGTCCACAAGCCACAAGGTTCTAAATCCACTGGCTAGTTTCATAGATGTGCTGTCAGGGGAATCACATATCAATGTATCATATATGAAGCCTGTGCCCTACTTTCTCAGTGAGGAGGTCCGGAACCCAGAGGATGAGGAATCAGACTTCACAGAGAACATTAAAACTATAGTCATCCACAACATGAAAGACAAAATTAATGACGCTGCTACTAATGATCTTCTGAACATATCACCCAACCTTGATCCTCAGTTCAAAACCTCCCATGTGAAACCTGAGAAAGTCGATGCCCTGAAGGCCAGAGTTGTGGCTGAAATAACGCAAGAAAACTAGAGCCTTTCAGCTCCTGGACTTCACAGCTGAGGGAGAAGCACCAGCACGAGCCAAAAAACACAAGACGACACTGGGTAGCTTTTTCAAGAATCCTCATTTTGCTGCTGCAGCTGGAATCACAGACCAAATGATCTGAAGTTGAACTCGAAAACTACCTCCAGGCTCCTTGTGTGGGCACTGAGACCAGTGCTCTGGAATGGTGTAAAGTTATCGCAACTGTCTTTCCTAAAGTGAAACTCCTGGTTACCTTTGTCAGCTTTGCATCCGTGCCACCAGTTCACCCTCAGAAAAGGTTTTTAGTACAGGAGACAACATGGTTACCTGCAAAAGACCATCAGCCAAACCAGAGACAATGAACAGGCTAGTCTTCTTAGCAAAAAAACCCAAAAAGTGCAAAAACAAACGTGTGCTTCATTTATGTAACAGGAAGAAAGAACAGTAACTAAAATAATCTGGGCTAACAGATTTTTAAGAGATAGAGAATAAAGGCAGATATTTTTTGCTGCCGGCAATGCAGACTTGGTGTGCACTGTTAAACCATTTTGCACACTATTTTTTGCACATTATTATATTGCATTGTTAATTGAGCTACTGTATGTGCAATTATTCTGAATAACTCCATAATTCTTAAAACAATATGTATACAGTATATGTGCCATTTGTTGAAAACAAATCTTTTGTTTATTAATATTATTTTAAATTGTTCATTCAGTTTGCATTGGGATACTCTAGAAACTATATTGTGGTTATTGAAAATTGATGCAGAGAAATGCAGAAAAAGTGAAAATATTTTACCTTGCTGTTTAAATCACTCCTAGATGGATGTGAGAAATTTTTGAACTCCTTTTTTGCTTTATAACCATCAATATTAATTACAACAAAATCACATTGCAATATTCAAAATTTTTCCAGAACAGTGCAGCCCTAGTATAATATACAAAATACTATTTTATTTCTTGTCATGCCATCCCGATCTTGTATCTGTTCTTCCAACCAGATAACAATTAAAGCTTGGCTCTCATTTGTCAACAGATCCATTATTTCTATATACATATATTTTACTTTGTTTATCATTGTTTTCTGAATTTATTACTCCCCCCAACCCCCAAGTTAGACCCCAAAGTACCAAAAAAGTTCCTCAGCTGGTTTGGTAATTTAGGGATTGGAACTTTTGGTACTTGTACTCTGCTGGAATTGAATGGAAAAAGTACCAAAAGTACGGGACTTGGCACAGTGGAAAAGCACCCTTACTGTTTGCTGTCCTCACGGTGACTGAGGATTATGTCATAACTGGAAAAACAGGTAGTTCCCCATGCTTGCAATGTTAATTATTTAAACACAATATAGGAATGCAGACCTAACATCTGGATACATTTATAGATGATAAGCAACCACTAAGACAAAAAGGATTATTAAACGTTTACAGGAAAAATATCCTTCCATGTAGTACCAGGGCTGCCAACTGTCACACATCTGCCGTGCCACTCACACTTTCAGACTCTCACGCAAGAAATCTTACAGCAAAATACATATTATTTCATTATAAACCTGGAATTAACTACATCAAAAGCGTTGGGGTAGTTTACAAACCCTATGGACTGCTTACAATGTAATAAAACTGTTACATACATCTCAAATTGAATATCTCATGCCAACCAGCTGACCAAAGTTGGCAACCCTGGCAGTAACCTCCAAAGCAAGCACTCATAAGGTATGTGTCAGACTGTTTTTTGTGAAACAAGATTAACAAAATTTTGTGAGGAAAACAAAAGCGGATACAGATGTGAGAATGGAGAGGATAAAGCCATCACAGTACGAGTCCGACAGTCAGGAGGAGATGCACACAGGCAAAGGCAGAATGACGACAGTCACTGGCAAATGCCACAGTGCCACCCATACAAAACTCCATATGCCAAAATAAAGAACGGAAGAGTTTCTAGGCAACTCGCTCCAAGATGACGGAAACCCTCAGACAATCAGACAGCTGTAGGCCAGGCCAGTGTCAGCCTCTTACTGTCAATTAAGCCCTTGTCACCGCCCTGCACGAGTCAGCAGACACAGAGCGGAGCTGGGTGACAGCTCGCAGTGACACAGTGCCCAGTTCCCAGTGTGGAATCTCCTGATACTCTTTCCTGTTTTTGCAGGGAACCTGAGCCCTTAGTTTCCTGACCAGGGAAGAGGGGGCATTTCATTCTGTTTCAGTTTTCATAGGAAAGGCATGAGTACACGGTCATGGTGAGCTGATAGTTTTGATACTGCTTTTTCCTGTTTTTGATCAAATCAGTTTCCTCCTGCCCTGCATAAATCCTTTAACTAAACAATACAATCATCAACTAGAAATATTTAACTTTTTCCTGACGCAGAGACCGGGACCAATATAACCGCGTATCATCTCCTCATACTTATCTGATGTATTTTTTTATCAATATAAATGAAAATGAAACCAAGGATAACATATGGCGCTGCAAAGGCACTGGCGTGTTGTGGACTAGCAGGCACTTGTCTGGAAAGCACAGGAACGGAGGTGAGGCGCTGCCACTCAATATGGAGCGAGCGGAGAGTCCCGGGGACGCCAAAGCGCCCAAAGGAAGCTGAGAAGGTCTGACACCACGTCCCACACATCCTCAGACGCCCTTTCTGCACTTCGGAAAGCCCCCTGAAGAACTACTCTTAGCACTGTCAAATAATAACCACTAAATGGAAAAAAAAGATCGAAATTCGTAATGAAATCATACAATTCTTAACATCTAGGTAACCGGCTTCGTTTACTGCTGTTACTTCTTGTCTGATTCGATGCTGTGGAACGTGTCTTTTAAAAACTACCTTATTACACGACACTGCATAAAAACAAAACATTAAACAGTCAGTTACTTAGCGGAAGCCGGTTTCTCTAGTTTACCGTCTTCCCCTCCCGTCATTGACGAACATATAAGTAAAAGAACCTAGAAGTACTCCATCACCTTATGATACACATTTGATTTGAAAAAGTATATTTACCGTGAAGTACGGGTAGAAACAGTAACATAAACCATGACAATCTAGCTTCCTAATTCTATAGGTAGGAAAGCTTCGCCTTCGTGCCGGTTATTTCTGGTGGATAAACTACCTGTAACGAAACACCCTTCAGCAAGGACTCCAGCGAAGAAACCTTTAAGCGCAAATTCTGCTTTTACGCCAGTAACGTATCAGGTTCCACTGTTTTACAATGAACTTCAAACAAACAACGAAATTCAGAGGCGCCACAAAGTACTTACTGTGACTCCAAGTTAAATATCGCCAGAAAAGCCCAACTTCAAAACTTCAGAACTTCCGACCTCAGACATGTAAAACTGCGAATTCCTTCAATCAAGCGCACAGCGCGCATGACCCTCATTCTTCTTCTACCTGTTTCGACGCCAGAGAGTAAATTGGAGTGCTTCCTCGACACTGCCACCTGCAGGATTGGAGTGAAGAGGCATATATGACTAAACCACGGTTAAAAAAAATACTGTATTTACTGTAATGATGTATATTAAAAAAAATACTTTACATTTACTGGTGGACGTTTTGTCACTATATTTGACATATCAGAGATTCTTTTCAGGTTACACTTATACCGCTAAATAATTCAAAAACAAACTTACGTGTTTTCTTTTTTAAATAACACACGCAAGTATTTTCTGCAAGACATGTAAGAAGTAGATCTGTTTCTCACAATGTATGGGTATGCAAGGAATATTTATAGAAGAGTTCCCCAATTCCGAGCCTGGGGGGGTCAGAATCCAACAAAGTTTGCAGATTTCCCTTCTTAAACACATCTTAATAAGCTAATTGCTTGAATTAGTATGTGTGTTTGAACGGGAAAATCTGCATTCTGTGCGTACTGCGCTATAGTTTTTAACTTGTAGCCCTTTGAGATCCTGCGATGTAAAGGGCACTATAAATAATATGTATTATTATTATTATTACTATTATTAGTAAATTCTTCCATGCTTGAATGTAAACAAAACAGAACACTGTACTAAAAAGATTGATTAAACTACAAAGAAAGCAGCCATGATAGATGCAAAATCATACTGACTGTGAGCAGGGGTGCAAAAAGAGGGGGAACATTACAATGGTTCGAAGGCCCTGAGTGACAGGGGCCCTAAAATAATTGGAATATAATTGGATTGGTCTGGGTTGGGGGCCCAATAGTTTTACTTTAATGGGGCCCAAAATGTCTAGTAGCACACCTGACTGGATGTACTGCAGCTGGCCAGAGGGCCCTCTGTAAGCTGTCAGTGGAACATGTTTTACATGGTCACACACGCACATCATGGATATGACTGCAAAATTAAACGATTATCTGACAGTCTCTGAATGTAGAAAGCTTACATACTCAACAAAGAAAATAAGGGTCCAATAACGGTGGTGTTTAGCTTTGTGGCATAGGACTCAATGTCTGTGATCAGAAGGCTCCCAATTCATTGCTGTGGCATGGTAGAGTAATTTCAGCACTGGGCCCTTAACCCCCAAGACAATGGCTGATCAAAAACAAAAGGATCTGATAAAAATGCAAATATAATGATGTTATTACAGAGACATATTCATGGAGATAAGGCAGTACCAGGACTGAAAATAGATATACAGTATATTACCCTGCATTCAGACTACTCATTTCCCTAGGCTGATTAATCATTATATAGTCATAATATTATTCATTCCTACGCATTTGCATAAAATAGGTATATACCCCCTCGTGTAGCACTTTTACATGATACAGCAAATGTGACAAAATAGTTCCCTATATACTGAGAGACGATACTAAGAATGGACATAGTGGTTTTGTTTAATTTCCTGTTGTATCTCAGTTCAAACACCTTTTTCCTTCTTTTGAATGAAACGGGAGAGCATTGTCTCTCACGGTTTAAGTCCATGTTCATTCGGCTTCAATCGCCCCCACGCTGCAACATGATGAAAGGCCGTTAAAATACGCATTCCTATGAATACGTCTAGGTAGGGATATTTACTGAGCATGACTATAAGAAAATGTGAATCGGTGAAACGTGGAGTCGGTCTGAGGCTAGCAATTGGCTGGAGCCACGGGGGCGGCGTTGAGGCGCTCGCCTACTAGGCATCGCGGTACACTGGCCGCGGTTAATGAGTGAGGGTCCCTTTGCTAGCCGGAGAAGGATCGCGGCTGTTGGGGGCACTTGCGGGGCTCCGGGACCGGGGGGCTGGTCTGTGACGTACAGAAGGACAGATGCCCACTGTGGCCATGACGAGCACAAGCTGAACGCCCCCCTTTTCTTTAAGGCTCCAGTTAGACTGATTCAGCCATGCCAAATGTAAAATAAATCCTCTATCACTCGGCAGCCGGTGAAAAGCCGACGCCTCGCCGCTATGGGAATGCACAACACACGGCGCACGTAAAGGATTTTTGGTTGTTGTTGTTTACCACACCCGGCAATCGGATCATAAAAAACCGACGAAGGTAGGAATGGCCAGCGGCCAGGAAAACGCTGCGTGACGACAAATGTGGATCCTCCCGGGGCTAAACGAGTTGGGCGACTTGCAGCCCGGCGCCTAGTTAGCCGGGATTAGCCTTAGCATGCCGGGGGTGTAGGGAGCTGCGGTGGGGATGCGCTGCGGATACGGCGGCTGGCGCGATCCGTCTCAGCGCTGCGGGTTTGCGGGAGATCCTCCCGAAATTAGCTGGCCAGGGGGAGTGAGGAGTTCCACAAAGCTGGCTTCAGCGTCGGTAATGTGGCCTGATAAGTCGCAATCTCTCCAGATGAAAAACGTAAAGGGCTGCGAAGCAGTACGGATTGCATGGATGGATCATGTCGGCTAAACGTGGGAATAACAGGTTACAGGCTAGTTTAAAAGTGCGTAGCTCGCCATCTGATCTGGGGTCTCGTTAAAAAACCGGAACACAGGGCAGTTTTACGAAAAGCATGAAAAGATGCATTAATGGCATCAGTAGACTCTCACTCTTGAAATGAGTTGTTAATAACCCCTTTGCCCGGTACAGATGCAATTTCTAGAGTGCTGATGCAGGGTGCATATAACTGTCTACCCAGGTTATGTGACAGAATGGCAGAGGATGTAAGAGATGTCCTAGTGATGAAGAGGAACTGATTTGTGCCTTTGTGACAGCAGGTTTACAACCATTTTACTGATCCCGCAGCGGGACATCAGTCTTCCATCTATGCTAACTCACCGCATTCTGTCAGGATGGACATTCTGATCAGCATCTCCCCATAGTTACAGAGGAAATCCAGTAAGATAGGCTAATAATAATGGCAACAATAGTAATTACAAAGATAATTTGAGTAAAGATTTAGAAAATAACTTTTTTCAGTGAAATGCCAGCCCTCTCATGTTCATTGTTGTGCTGTTGTCATTATGTGAATTGGACTTTAACCCTTTATTTTTACCCTGTGTAATCATTAATCTTCCCCATAACCATAATATATTTTTCATGTTCACAAGCCATGCATTGCCAGACCGTGCTGTTAGTTAGACCAGGAGGTGATGCTGCTCTGGAAAGTCCTCAAGTCAGTATCAGCAAAAACAAGACTGGGCAAAAACACGGCCCAGTTTACAGATCCAGCACCAAAGACGCACTGTCACCCCTTGTACCTGTAAGGACGTACTGCACACTGATGGTGAAGCTCAGGAGACATATGAAATGTCAGAAGGCCTGTTCTCAGGCTGTTAAAATGTGATAAGGTTACAGTGGATAGACGGAGGCATCGATATGTGGCATCGTGTATCACCAAAGGAGAAACTGTGCTTGGCTGTGGAGTTTTGCATTTATGGCCACACCTGCATTTCAACAAATTGGAAAATGGCTTTAAAAGCCTAGACGGAGTTGGGCAGCATCCATATGAACCGATTATGCTGTGTATGTCACCTTGAGGTGCTGGGTTGTGTTAACTAGGGTTTAAGCTTAGTGGTTATCGGTTCAAGTCCCAGGAGATGTTATATTTTTAAGTCAAATAGTGAAATATGCAAAAAAGAAAGCAAATACTTAAAGAAAAGTTCAGTGACACTTTACTTGAGGGGAGACAAATACTTTGCAGGAACTCAGTTATTGCTGAAGTACAAATCATGAACAGATATAGTCGCTACTTAAGATGAAAGATGTGTCATGATTCGTTAATGATGAATACACATGACAGTATTTCACTTGTGTTATTACTTGTTCCTTCAATAGTACCTTCAGTTGTTCAGAAATATTTACAGAATTAATTGATACAGTAACAAACATAGTAATTGCTTGGGATGAATTATTATGTGTTGTTATTATTCATTAATGATGACCAAGCATGAGATCACCATGTAACTAACACTTAGTTTGTGATTAATTGATACATAGGTAATTGCATAATACTATGTTATTTGTGTCCCCTCAAGTGTTACGAACACTTCAGTTGATTCCTTTGGGTAAAAGCTGTAATGATGATTATGAAATTGAAATGATTATGATAATGAATCGATTTGACCCATGATCACATCTAGACCCCAGACGTTGGTAATGGAATTCAGTTCAGCACAGAACAGTTTTCACAGAACATGTCCCATTTCTCAGTAGACAATTAAAGTCTTAATAAAAATAACATCACCCTGTTGGGCAATTTATTTGTGGGCTACATTCACAGCTGGTATCTGCATTGCAAAAACCTGGGTGGGGTCATTTTCTTCCTGCTTTACTGAAACAGTGACTAATATTCCCAATACATCCTGGAACACAACAAAAGCCACACCCACCAAGAGCATGAATGGACACACCCCCTGTAGACTGCATGTTTGGCTGTGTTGTGTTGTACCAGCTGTCAAGTCATCTTGTCCTGGATCATCAGGTCTTCGTATTGCCTGGAACCCTAAGAGCACCCTTCCCTGACTGACCTGTTTTCAGACATCAGTGAAATTGGAAAGGTTAGAAAGACAGTTTCAGTCTGAGAGCTTCGGGACAGAGCTGCTCAGTCACCTGCTAGGAAGCTGTACTGGGAAAGCTGGCAGCCACATGTCAAGCCCTTCTGTTTGTTGACTAGCCTGGTGTCCATATTTTACATCAGAATGGTGATGGTGTCTTGTCTCATCACAACTGCCGATAGTCCTTTACCCTGTAAAATCTGGGTCCTGTTACACAGCTTTGAATTGAATTCTCACCTTCAAGTTGGTAAATGAAAGAAAACCATATGATCTTAAGCATACTTGGATAAATGTACTAAGATAGTGGTGGATGAGTCACCTTAGCCTTCGGTTACCTTAAGTAGGTATGGAGTTTCTTTGGAACGTTGTCTCAAATGAAAGACAATCCCGTTGAAGACTATGAATATCACCTCCGACATGCATGGGATCTTGCAAAATTAGTATTTTTAAGTGTATTATTTGCTTTTTCCAGAGTAATGTACAAGTGAGGGAAGCTTTGGGTCAGAGAGAACATGGTCAGCAGGGGTCCTTGGGGCAGTTGGGGTTAATGGCTCAATAATGATTTGATTACTGGGCGGCGATGGGGTCAAACCATAACTCCCTGATTTGCATGCTGCTCCATGATGATGGCTTCAACAAGGCATCATGAAAGTCAGCCTCAGTGCAGAGAAGAGAGAAGCCTGTGGCTGTGTGTCCTCAGGGTGCGTGTTTACAGTACCTGAGGGCCGTCACATGTACACTGCTGCCTTCCTGCATCCCGCTGGATAAGAGGTTTAAAATGGAAAGACGCTCTGCTGCTGGTCTGAGTGGTCATCGGTAGAATCCCACTATCTTAGGTCAAATTGGTGCTGGGAGCTGCGGACCTCTTCCTGCACAGTGTAAAAAGAGAAGAATCGAGATCCATCTGGGATTTGGGGTCACCGGATGTGAACGTCCCCCTGTTTGTACAAGAGGCTGCAGACTCAGTCTCTTTTCCGTCAAACACCGCTGTAGCCCAAAGTCATCGTGACCTACCGGATCTGTCTCTCTCAACCGTTCAGGCTTGGTTCTCTGCAGTAATAAATTGGGTGTGTTGCCGGCATTTTCCGGCCACTTTACTGATTCTGCGGGAATTCTAAATGCACCCGTGCCTGTTTTTGTTGTGGTGTTCCTGCCGCCGGTTTATTTAAGGAAACTCTAAGTGGACCAGCTCATTCCTTCACTGATACCTCAATGGTTACTTTCGTTGCTGTAGCCATGGCGATTTGGACGCACACAATGGCCAGCCTCCATCAAGTCGAGCAAACTTTGTCATATCGGTGCAACTCTTGCCCTCCACGCCTCCTTGCTCTGTAACTAAATCATATCTCGGTTCCCCTGGAGTGCCAAGCATCGCTGTGGTGACAAG
This sequence comes from Hippopotamyrus pictus, assembly GCA_026781145.1. NCBI lineage: Eukaryota > Metazoa > Chordata > Actinopteri > Osteoglossiformes > Mormyridae > Hippopotamyrus > Hippopotamyrus pictus. Next base: position 10,985,699 of record JAODLC010000043.1, on the reverse strand, counting down.
GAAATGGTCTACAAGAAAATACATCTCGGATGGTGTCCTGGCATTTCCAGCTGAGATAACGAGTCTCTGTGTGCCTGGTTCTCTGATGGTTCTCCTGCATTTGGCCCTAGCTCAGCACTGTGGGACCCTGATTCCTTGTGCCCTTTTCCTAGCCTGGACCTGTCCGACGTTTTATGTGTCGCTGCTCTATTTTTCTTTGCGATTATCGCGCGGTCCCTCTGCAGTGAGAGGCCGGCTTTGCCCGCGTCCCTGTTTCTGCTGAGTAATCACACCTGCCGTATGGGCCGAAAAGAGCCAAGTCAGACTGGTAGCCCCTCCAAGGCTCTAGCGTGTGATTCCCGCACTGATTATGCGACCGGCTCAATCGCCAGCTGACCTTTGGTAAAGCCGCCTCCATGATGAATCGATGTGACCCCAGTGTCTAGTTTCATGTGCCCTGCGGCTGTGCTCCCCCCCCCCCCCCAGCCGCGGGGCGTGGTGTGACTGCAGTGGAGACGCGTTTTTGTCACCTCCCTCCGCCTTGTGTTCATAACGAAAGATGAAGTGGTTTTTCCCTTGGTCAGTCTGCTACGTGGAGGCTGTGGGTTTAGGGTCTGTTTTTGCCAGGATTCGTCTCTCTTGCTGTAAACGTAACAGTAATTTGGGTTACGGATCGTTCCTCGAGGTCCGCAGTCAGAAGGACTTAGAAGAAGCACATGATGTTTTCTGGCCCCAAACAGGGCCGCTGCTCCTCTGACTTTGTAGCTCAGTCACCAGCATCATGTCACATGTATAATTTAACACTTTTTGTTTATTAAAGAATGAACACATTTATCTTATAGCTGCTTGGATTTTTATGTGGTGATTTTATTTTATTGGCAAGTCTACTTTTGTGGTCCCGCACTCGTTCATTGTTGTCTCTAAAATGCAAAACGGTATTTTATATACCCAGCTGAGGAATAGAATGTCCTCATTTGCAAAGTGTATTTATTTGAGGTTGGTGTTTAGAGTGTGCAAAGTCAAGAAACCTACCTGTAATGGTAAATTGATAACCACAGAAAGTCTCGTGGTTATATTTTTTTGCAAATAATTTTTTCATTTATCCAGCACAGAGTTTGGAGTTTCTGTGCGTGAAGCACATGCTGTGCCCTGACTATGGTTCCAGTCTGTCCCAGGCCACACAAACCAAGGGCATTTTTAGAGATGCCAGTTCATCTAGATGCCAATATTTACACCTGGGTAAACATGTGAACTTCTAACACGCTGAACCAAGGATTTTTTTTGGGTTTGAATCCTCAAACCCAAAACGCCCTGAAGTTTCACATCCTGATGCACTAATGGGTTCTCGTGAGTTTTTTTCACTCTTAATATTTGTCTAATTAATTATCCCCCAGAGAGAGATCTCCCTCTCCACATGACGCAGACGTAAAATTTCTTGCAGTTCGAGGATGAGGTTGCGGTGCCCCTGTGATTGGCAGGCTCCCACGCCTGCTCAGAGAATCGTCAGCTTACATAGCCTCCTCTCTACCTGATAAGACCAGGTCAGCGTGACTATAAAGTATGAAGACTAAGGAATTGAAGTGAGAAAGCCCAGCACAGAATCAGCCAGTAATATCAGTGGGCGGGATTATCATGTGCTGTCAATCATCCACTGGTTTAACTCCCTTTCTATTGGCTATTTCAGGTTTTGGCTCGGTCAGATCAACCCGTGATGTATTTGTTACAGCAGCAGTTGATGCTTATCTAATGGATGGATGCCAGTGTGGTCTCTATAAACTTCTGGTGTGGCCTCAAAACCCTCTATGGTTTCCTGTCCTGAGCTGTGGCTTCACCATACAATACTGTAATGCTATTGGTGAGGACATGTTCAGTGGTATTATGTGGGTCTGTGTAGCCTGTCATCGCACTGGCGTAAAAGTTCACGATGCGATTGCCCCGGATACAACTTGGGATGCATCTTTCTGTTGGTAAAATCTGATTAATTACATTAATTCTCATTTTTTGGCCCTCCTAATTTGGCTCCCCATGACACACACAGCAAGCTCAGCAGTGAGGGGCAGCCACCTGTAGCAGCGCCCATGGAGCTGGGAATTAAGGGTCTTGCTCAGGAGCCCACAGACATGTGGTTATTCTGCTGAGGCTGGGACTCAAACCAGCGACCTTCCGATCGCAGGCACAGAAGCTTAGCCCCCTGAGACACATGCTGCCCCCAAAAGATGATTCTGGAAGATAACTGGCCGATAGATGTCCGCTTAGCTCATTAAGCCACCCAGCAGCCTAAAACAATTTATGAAATTAAATCAAACTATCTGTATCATATTATTTTGCATCACATCATATCATGTTGAATTACACTGCATCGCAATAGGGGTGAATCATATTAAATAGTATTAGTTGCTTTTTATGTATCTTTATCATATCTTTGGCAGTGCATCAAGATGTGTATTGCATCAGCCTCAGTGATGGAGATGCACAACACCAGTGCTCAAGTATAAATTCTCGCAATGGTGTAGGCCACTAGCGTAGGCTATGGCGTAAGCTCTGTGTAGGCTTGAGAACAAATGATACACCAGCCTTTAGTAGGTGACCGAGCTGACTGGCTTTTATGACGATTGGTCCAGTGTTCTCTGTCCACCTCAGCCTGTAATCTAGATGCAGAGGAACCTGAAGTTGTTAATGGTTTCCCCTGGACGGCCGTCTTCGGTGATCGGTGTGCCATTCCTGCCAGAGCATTGCAGGTCATGATCTCAAGTCAGCATTTTAGTGACACTGGTGATGTGCAAATTCTGTGGCTGCAACCTTCTAAGCCTGCATTTGAAGACCAAGCGGTGCGCACAAGGCTGTCCCACTTTGAAGGCTCCTTCAATTACGGTCTAGAATTCGTCCTTTTGCCGAGTCGCAAAGGATCCACCCGATGGATCCTTCATACCGCAACATATCCCAAGATTCATTGAGTTAAAGTGGGTGTGTCCTGGATATGAGATAGGAAGGAGACTTCATGACTCAAGGGTAAGTTCGAGAGCAGCTGGTGATGGTCAGACCGTCCCATTCCGTAACACTTTCCATTTGACCTTTGAAAGACTTAGTCTATGAAGGCATAGCCTTTGCTAGCTGCGCTCTTCAAAGGATGCAGCCCATGCATTTGGACACGGCTGACGCAAAAATGATGATGGACGAAGCGAAGTATTTGCTGCCAATCACTTTGCTCGATTTGAACAGCGCCACCTGCTTGTGGAGCTGAGGACACACTGCAGTCAGTGTCTCAACTCATTGCAGAGAGTCTGTGGAAAATGGGCCAGGCACTCAGAACATTTTGCCTGTTGGGTGGAGTTGGTGTGCATCCTGCCGTCGACAGCAGGCGTAGTGATGGCACGTGTCTGTCTTTGATCAGCAGAATGCAAGCCTCATGTTCCAGGCCACAGGACCCTCCAAAACACACAGCTGATTAGAGAAAAGGGCTTTGTGTTTGATGTCGGGCCTCAGAATTCTGCATCTTACTGTTAGACTGATTTCTGCTCTCTAGCTCCCGTGGTCGGCTGGGTCTTTAAATTTCTCCCTGTGACATTTGCGAATTAGTGCTTCACCACGACCTAAAGAAGCTACATGTGGTGAACGGGGGCAGGGTCACCTCGTCTTTGGCTGATTGAGGTTCGGCGAGATTCGCCGTGACTCCACGGTCGACCTCTTGACTGCTGACTGTTGGTAGTGAGGTTTCCACTTATTAGTGTGAGATCTGGTCAGTGTGTCCGAGCCCAGAATCATTGTGTAGCAACAGGAACGGCAAGAACATAAGAACATAAGAACATAAGAAATTTACAGACGAGAGGAGGCCATTCGGCCCATCAAGCTCGTTTGGGGAGAACTTAACTAATAGCTCAGAGTCGTTAAAATCTTAT
>JAODLC010000043.1:10960791-10981724 GCA_026781145.1 Hippopotamyrus pictus | reverse complement strand
AGCAGGAAGACTATTCCATACTCTAACTACACGCTGTGTAAAGAAGTGCTTCCTCAAATTTGTTTTAAAATGTTCTCAAACTATGTGTAATCAGTGGACATCTTTCATATAAAATGAAAGATGCTTCGAAACTTTTATTTTCTGAGACTCGGATTCTTCTTAGTTACCCTCCCTAAGAGGTCGATACAGTGCTACAATGTGCAATAAGAAGGGGGGGGGGGGGGGTTAAATGCTAAATGTGTTAAAATAGCCATATCATCTTTAAAAATTTGATCTGCTGATTATCTAGGAATGGGCTATAACTATATTGTTTGGCCCTAGGGCTGCATTTTGGCCTTGGTGGCTTACCGCTGGTCATGTGGTTATGGAGAATGCCAAGTCTGAAAGCCCCTTTGGGGCTTAGTGAGAGCGGTTCTCTGAGAACTTCTGAGAAGCAGGACAGGAGAAGGTATCTGCCACCAACCCACGGCCCCTTTGCTGTCCCAGTAAGCGGCTCCCTGGGCGTTCCTCAACACCAAGAATGCGCAGATCGTACTTGTGGTCTTGGCAAGACCGGTCTTATCAACTTACCTCCCAAGAACAAACTTGGCGTGCAGTGAATCATGGGATTGATCTCGTTGTTATTTGGGGTGTGGCAGGAACGACATCCGGGGATTTTTGCCATCCTCTGTGTTCCTCTTCTTGAGGATTGGATCCTCAATGGGTCCGCAATGGAAGATGACGTGAAACGGGTACACAAGAAGAGAAATATGGTCAAGTACGCATACTCTCTCTTTCTCTCTCTCTCTGCCCCCCCCCCCCAACCAGCGAATGTCCTGCCACACGCAAGGAGGAACACCATAGGGACCAGGCAAGATGAACGGGGGAGGGGAACAGCCGGACATCCTCAGCACGCCCATGCTGGTCAAGGAGCGATGGAAAGTGGTGAGTAATACAGCTACACCAGTACTGAGTATGGGTGGCTCGGGTCAGGTGAAGAAGTGGGTTTGCTTGTAATTTAAGAAGAACATTGAGTAGCTGAAATAAGCTACTCAGCCTCGGTGGGAGGGAGTCGACCTCCTCATCTGACACCTCCCACCTTCACTCCCACGTGCCCCCTGCAGCTGAAGAAGATCGGGGGTGGCGGCTTTGGGGAGATCTACGAGGCCGTGGACCTGCTGCTGCACATGAACGTGGCGCTGAAGGTGGAGTCGGCCAAGCAGCCCAAGCAGGTCCTGAAGATGGAGGTGGCTGTGCTGAAGAAGCTGCAAGGTGACGGGATGCCACATAACACAGCCTTGGTCTGAAGGCAGATCAGGCATGTCGGGAGAGCAGGAAGACAAGAAAGATATTGTCAAACTTTGGGGGGAGGGGTGGCGGGGATAGCTGTGTGTTGCATAATCTGTTTCCTGCACATGATTCATTTAGCCTTGTTGCTGTTGGTCACAGCTCGTTAACTGTAACCTGGGTATGGCCATGTGACTCTCCTGCCCAGTGGGGGGGTTAGGGTTAGGTCATTGTGCTCAGTGAAATAGAATACTGTGTATCCCCACTGTGATCGCTCTAATTACCTCTGATGTTTAGAGGTTAACATGTGAGCCAGTGTTTGTTTGCCACTTCTCCCCCTGCGGTATCCCAAATAGGGCGGGGCTTAAGCAGACACTCTCTCTCTTTCTCTCTCTCTTTCTGGCAGGTAAGGACCACGTGTGCCGCTTTGTGGGTTGCGGCCGTAACGACCGCTTCAGCTACGTGGTTATGGAGTTGCAGGTACGGCCAGATCCGAGCGTTAGTGTGTGGCTGTCAGGTCAGGCCGCCGACCGTGACTGAGCGCCCTCTGCTGTGCAGGGCCGGAACTTGGCGGACCTGAGGCGCAGCATGGCCCGTGGGACCTTCACCATTAGCACCACCCTGCGGCTCGGGCGGCAGATGCTGGAGGCCATCGAGAGCATTCACTCCGTGGGCTTCCTGCACCGGGACATCAAGCCGGTGAGGGGGCGTGGCAGCGGGGGGGTCACAAGGCCCAGCACAGACGCAGATAGTCTTGTGTCCAGTGTGCCTGTGAAAGTATCACGGAACCGCCTGTTCTAACTCCATCTTCAGTCCAACTTCGCCATGGGCCGATTCTGCAGCACCTCCCGGACCTGCTACATGCTGGACTTTGGGCTGGCGCGTCAGTTCACAAACTCCTGTCAGGAAGTCCGGCCCGTAAGCATGCCTGTCTGTGCCTGTCTGTGATTACCTGTATGTGTCTGTGCCTGTCTGTGTCTGTCTGTGATTACCTGTATGTGTCTGTGCCTGTCTGTGTCTATCTGTGATTACCTGTATGTGTCTGTGCCTGTCTGTGTCTGTCTGTGGTTACCTGTATGTGTCTGTGCCTGTCTGTGATTATCTGTATGTGTCTGTGCCTGTCTGTGGTTACCTGTTTGTGTCTGTACCTGTCTGTGATTACCTGTATGTGTCTGTCCCTGTCTGTGATTACCTGTATGTGTCTGTCCCTGTCTGTGATTTTCTGTATGTGTCTGTGCCTGTCTGTGCTTACCTGTATGTGTCTGTGTCTGTCTGTGATTACCTGTATGTGTCTGTCTGTGATTACCTGTCTGTGTCTGTGCCTGTCTGTGATTTTCTGTATGTGTCTGTGCCTGTCTGTGCTTACCTGTATGTGTCTGTGTCTGTCTGTGATTACCTGTATGTGTCTGTCTGTGATTACCTGTCTGTGTCTGTGCCTGTCTGTGATTACCTGTATGTGTCTGTCCCTGTCTGTGATTACCTGTATGTGTCTGTCCCTGTCTGTGATTACCTGTATGTGTCTGTCCCTGTCTGTGATTATCTGTGCCTGTCCCTGTCTGTCGGTGATTATCTGTGTGTCCATGCCTGTCCCTGTCCTGTCGGTGATTATCTGTGTGTGTGTGTCTGTCTCTCTGTGTATGCCCATGCCTGTCTGTATCTGTCTGTGATTATCTGTGTGTGTGTGTGTCTGTGTCTGTTTGTGATTATCTGTGTGTTGCTATCTGTGATTATCTGTGCGTGTCCATGTCTGTTTTCTCTGTGTCTGTCTGTGATAATCTGTGTGTGTCTGTCTATCTGTCTGTGATTATCTTTGTGTTTCCATGCCTGTTTTCTCCATGTCTGCTATTGAATGACTATTTCTGCTTTTCTCACCTCCCCCTCCCTATCCGGCAGCCACGTTCCATAGCTGGCTTCCGGGGTACCGTGCGTTACGCCTCTGTCAATGCCCACAAGAACAAGGTAAGCCTCTGGAATTCCCCCAGGGACTCCCACCCACCGTCATGCCTGCCCCCGCTCACCCAAAGCTGGAAATGTCCTCCCTGTACTTATACAGGAGATGGGTCGCCATGATGACCTCTGGTCACTCTTCTACATGCTGGTAGAGTTCCTGGTTGGCCAGCTGCCCTGGCGGAAGCTGAAGGACAAGGTAAGCCCCCCCCCCCTTCCCCCTCCCCGCAGCATCACCGGGAAGCCCCGGCTCTGCTGTAAAGCTGCGTGCCCTCCCTCCCCACTCAGGAGCAGGTGGGGAAGATGAAGGAGATGTACGACCACAGCCTCATGCTGAGTCACCTACCGCCAGAGTTCAGCGTCTTCCTGGATCACATCAGCGGGCTGGACTACTACACCAAGCCTGACTACCAGGTATCAGGGACACCAGCTTCTGTCCCTCACATGCAGGGGCGTTTGGCTGATTTCTAACTTGCTGCAAATTGGATGAAAACCAAATAGAATTTATTTGACTGATAAATTGAATCCCATAGACATGCAGTTGGTGAATCGGTGTCTCCTATCCGGGGGGGGGTACCCCTTCTTTGTGCCCTTTGTTTCTTGGGATGGGCTTCAGGGAGGGATCGATGGATGGATGAAGATTTTGTGTTGTGACCGTAGATGTGGAATTAGTCTGGGCCCCGCCACATTCCCGTGAATGCCCCCCCCGGATGACGTGGAGCGTCGCTCTTTTCCAGCTGCTGATGTCGGTCTTCGAGAACAGCATGAAGGCGGCCGACATCCTGGAGAACGACGCATTTGACTGGGAGAGACGCGACGGCACCCTGGCCATCAACGCCCTGGGGCCGACCCCCCAGCAGCACACCCGTTTCACACCCGCGCACTTGGGGTAAGCACTCCCTGGCACGGACATTGTTGATGACCTCATCAACAGGGAACAAAGGGAGCAAATGTGTGCCCTGCTGTAGCAATGACCGTGTGTCTGGGATAGACGTGGCCTGGCAGAGAGCAACCGCTATAAAATGATCGTCGTCTCCCAGTTTGATTCCTGGTGCCGAAAGTAGTTTCGTGTAACGTCTGCCTGCATTGGAGGGAGGGGCGGCAGGGAGGTTGGCTGCTGGTCTTCCTCCCCCGTGACTCGCTGCCCGGTGCTCCACAGCATGGCCAACGCCTCCTTGGTCCCGGGCGACCTCCAGCGGGAGAACACGGAGGAGGTACTGCAGGATGAGCAACTGAGCGACGGAGACAACCACGGTGTCCCAGAGCGGTCAGCGCCACGCCCACAGGAGGCTGACGTCTGGGAGGAATTCGACCGCAACCGCACCCGCATCCGACTGGGCATCTGTAAGGTATGTGGAGCACGCTTATCAGGTGCTGCTGTCCAGAAACAAACCCCCCCCCCAACAAAAAAAAAAAACGTGTATCTGGTCATATGGTGGCCATGGGTCGTTTTTGCCCTAGAAAGCCAGGTCGGGACCTAGGTACAGCGCTGGCCTACTCCCCGTGAAATTCCGGGTCATCTTGCCGGAACTTTCCACGGGTCGCGCAGTAACCCTGACATCCCTGACCCTGACGCATCTCCCCTACCCTGACAGATGACCACCGAGGAGGAGCATACGCAGAGCCCGGGCCCCCAGAGTCCGTGTGCGGGGCCCATCCCGGGCTCCCCGCTGCGTGTCCGCTCCGAGGCCCTGCCCCCGGACCGCGAGGCCCCGCTGCTAAGGAAACTGCGCAACATCCACAGCTTCGAGCTGGAGAAGAGACTGATACTGGAGCCCAAGCCCAGCACCGAGCGCTTCCTGGAGGCCTAGTCAGTAGCCCTACCTGTCTAGCTGGCCGGTTATTACCGCAGCATGTAGCGGAGGGGCTGATGGGGGCTGCGGTCAGTAACCTCCAGGTGACAACCTGGAGTTACAATCCAGCTGTTACAGTGAGGGCAGAAAAGTAATATTCTCTCTCTCTCGCTCTCTCTCTCACTCGCTCTCTTTTTCTTTAGCTTAATCAAGCAGTTCGGCAGCTCCTTGCAGATTAAGGAGAACAAAGCAGGAATGGCGTCAGGGCCCCTCAGCGTTGAACGAGAGGAGCGGGCCGGGAGAGCAGGCGAGGAGCCCACCCAGGGCACGGGCTCCCCGGAGCGGGGGGAGGGTGTGGTCAGCAGTGGCTTCGTGGCCGTCCACCTGAGCTCGGACCGGCTGGATCCGGCCTCGCCGGACTGGGTGATGGTGGACCGTGAGCAGGAACTGCGTGACTACCAGGGCGGTGGCAAGGCCCCCAGGAGCCCCGAGGAGGAGGAGCCGGAGGTCCTGAGGGTACAGGGGCCGGCGGAAGGAGAGGATCCGGGGGAAGGCCTTAAGGCAGAACCATCTGGAATACCTCCCCCCAGCACCAGAACTGACCCAGCTGAACTTGAGGGGACGTCTGTGCAGGTAGGGAAGTGGCTTCGGGATAGGACCTGTGGGGTGGGTTGGCTTATTCAGGTTCAGGTCCAGAAAGTACAAATCCAGACCACGATTTTGTTTTAACCAACCAGTTTATTACTCTGTGAATGTGACTATTTATTCTCAGCTGGCTGGTTAAAACAAAATCTTGGTCTGGATTTGTACTTTCTAGACCTGAACTTTCCACCTCTGGAGAGGAGTCAGTGAGTCTTAAAGCGATAGAGCTGTGATCCCCTCCGCGTCACTAAATCCTGGCTCTTGAAGACGGCTCGGCATTTAAACAGCCCACAAAACCTGTCATCACCTTCGCCGAGCCTTTCAGCGCTGCTGCAGGATATTCTGTGTGGGTATTTCAGACTAGGGTTTCTGCAGATGTTATCATTTAAACCACCACCCCCCCCCACTCTGCCTGCAGCCCCTCCCTGGGGAGCCCGCGAGTCAGACCTCGAGTCCCCAGCTCCTCCGCTCCCCAAGTCCCCACACCGTGCCGACCACCCTGTCAGACCCCCTGCACCGCGGGCAGTATGCAGAACAGCGCCCCCTGTCTGTGCACCGCAGGCTGCCAGCCATCCCCGCGGGGGCTGCCAATGCCAAGTTCCCCTCTGTCATCCGCATCACCCGCGCCCAGCTCCAACAGGTGAGCGCCGCCCATGCCCTCGCTGCTCAGCTCCCGCCGTGCAGAAACACCCCCGTTTTACAAAAGAGCACTCATGGGTCATCTAACATGATCTGACAGTATTTGGCTGATATGTAAAGCTCTGATTGGCTGAGCGTTAAAGCTTCCTGTCATGTGATTGGTGGGCTGGGGTTTAGGTCGTGGGCCCCGGGTGCAGACTTAGCTGGCGCGCCTCCCAGCATCCCCGCCTTCTGATGCTGTCTCCCCCCCTCTCTCCCTCTCTCCTCTAGTGCCCCGCATGGCCGAGGTGAACGTTCAGTGTTCTAGTTGGTCTGTCCACTCTCCTTGGCTATACGGTCTCGCCTTATTTAAAAGTTCTGTGTTGGGTCCTGGTGTCTGTGTGCTGCGAGCCTCCTGCTCGTTGTGTCAGTCTGTGCCATAGTGCTGTGCTCTGTGACCCCCCCCACTGGTGGTGTGCTCGATTGTGCCCCCTCCTTTCCTCCGGACTCACGCTGTGCTGAGAAGATTCCCATTTACCTCACTACGCTCCTTCCAGGATCCAGCTCCTAACCCCTCCCCCTGTCCTTTTTCCCTCCCTGTCTCTGTGGTTAGCTGACAGCACCCAGCCCCCCAACGCCATCCTCCCAGTGTGCCTCCGACAGTGCTCCACAGTGCCCCCTGGTGGAGAAGTGTGACGATGCCGTCCCATCCCCGGGCGGAGCCCCCGTTGCCACTCGCCCCCCTAGCCGTCCCGGCAGCCCTCCCCCACCTCAGAGCGATCAGATACCTGCTGGAGAATCTGCCAAGAAAGATGCCAGTCCTGTGCCAAGCCCGCGAGCATCGCCGCGGTCCCCCAAGTCACCCTTCAGCCCTGCCATCCCCAATGGGCAGATCTCGCCCCCTGGAGAGCCTCAGAGTGGTGACATCGCCAAGGACAACGCTATGGCCATTGCTGAACCGGAGGAGCCCATGACCGAGCCAGGGCTTCTTAAAGATGCACCAAGCCAGCTCCCCCCAGAGGAGGTGGCTGGAGACGTGGCTGGAGACGTGGCTGGAGACGTGGATGGAGACGTGGATGGAGACGTGGCGGAGCGCGCCGACAAGACAGGAGCATCTCCCGCCCCACGACGGGACCCCACCCGTCGGCTGAGCCGCATCCCCGTCCTTGAACCTGGCTCCCTGTCAGAATCTCCCTCTGCCAAAGAGAAGCTGCTGCATAAGAAGGGGCTCCCCGCCCCCACCTCGCTCGCATGCGACCTGCGGGCGCCCCTCCTGTCAGACCGCTCCCAGGATGACGAGTCCCACCCAGGTGAGGAGGCCCCGTCGCTGTCCTCCTCGTGTGGCCTGCAGCCTCGTAAGAGCAGGATCCCCCGGCCCATTCCCCCGGAGCCCCCGCTGCAGCTGACGACCGGCCAGTTTCTGCCACGCCCACCCCCAGGAAAGCCGCCTAGCCGTTCTGCTGCAGACACCAGGTAAGCGGCGTTCCCCCTGTGGCCTGCAGATGGCGCTGTGCGTATCTAACATGCGCCCGTCGTTCATCCCCCAGGCTTCGTCGCTACCGGGTCCGCGCAAGCAGTGCCAGCGATGCTGATATTCTCAGCTGCCTAGCCCAGCTGGTGCATGGCGGCGGGGGCATTCCCAGGGCGCGGGGCCCCGCCCTCGTGAGGGCGTCATCACATGGGGCTCCGCCCCCAGCCCACCGGAGCTCCAGCGCCTCCCCCCGCAGCTGCTCCTCTTTCCAGCGCTCCATCAGCTCCTCCCCCTCCCGGCATGAACACTGCGGCGGGAGCACGGGCGCGAGCCGCTCGCCACCCAGTCTGTCGGGGTCACCCCCACCCCGCTGCCCTAGCTCCTTCCAACCGCCCCGGGGCAAAGGTTGCGGCGGCGAGGGGAAGTGCTCCACAAAGCTAAGCAGATAGTCCCCAGAGCCCGAATCCTGGCCATGTCCTCCGTCTGCAGTGCTGTCACAACAGGCTGGGCTGTGTGGCCTGATAAATGAATAACCCCATGCTACACACACACACACACACACACACACACACACCTGGACTGCCCCACTTCTCGCTCTCTCGCACTACAGATGGTACAGACTCCCTCTCACCTTTACATATTTAATAACTTATTTATTCAGCTTTGTTAGGTCAGATTATAGGTCTTTATTCTTCCCCCCCAGACATGACAGATTCTCCTTGGCATTACTGCGTACCTCCCACTTCCTGTGTGCCGCCTTCTGATTGGACGACTGGGCCTGGTTCCCCGCCCCCTTGCCGTATGCCACTCGCAGTCCCTGCTGTGTGTCCCACCTGCGCTCTGGTCACGGTGGCTTTATTTCCAGCTTCAAAGTCAGACAGCTGTCCGGAATCTGAAGCGAAACTGGCTCCCCCAGGAGGTCTGGCACAGTGCCCCCGCCCTGTGCACCACCGCCCCCAGAAGGCCAAATGCGATGCAGTTCCGTGGGCGGTGTGAGCGGTGTTTGGTCGGGCATGACTGTGTAGAGATCTGAGGAAGGAACCATGATATGACAGCAGATCATTGGGTTTATATGCCAGTGGTTGTCAGTTTGAATCCCAAGTCGTGGGGTTCTGCTGTAATAACTTTGGCCCTGATTTCCTGATCCAGGTGCCCAGCTGGAAATATAGGTAAATGTTTGGGGTGATTCTGGGGGGGCCCAGAGATGAGAAGGCTTGTGACACGACTCAGAAACTCACGTAATTCTGACTGTAGCTAAGCTCCAGTTTGGGGTGTAGATGCATTTATTTGGGTGTATTTAATTTTATGGTAATTGTATGCCAGTTGCATACGTATTTATTTTATTTCCAGGGGGTGTGATGCGTCAGATTCACTCTTAATACACCGCTGACATGACCAGCTAGGGTAATGCTCCTTTGACCACGACGCCCCAACCCAAAAAAGCATGTAGCATTGCTGCCTGAGGTGGTGTGTCTCCAGATGGCCTCTAGAGTGTGTCGCTGAGTACCTGATAGAGACAGAAGGGTGTTAGCCCCTGTGCTAAGTGCCTGTGTGCTACTTGCTTGTACTAATGAGGGCTCTGACACTACATGCATGTGGTTGGTAGCAGACCCAGCCAGGCAGTGCTGCGCTCCAGTCCACACTCCTGCTTCTCAAAGAGAGTTTAAAACCTTCACCACACACTACAAGAAAGTACTCCATCTGAAAAAGAAAATGTAACTGGGCAGATTTCACTCTATTTTTTTCCAGGGGGGGGGGGGGGTTGTGTTTTTTGTACTTGTATTAATCAGTGGGTTAAAAACAAATGAAATTCTTGTAATATTTAAATGTATTATTTAGTATTAAGTGCTGCCTAAGACAACCAGCCTTGACTGAAACCCATGACCCGAGAGAAAATGCTTCTTAGTGTCATAGCGCTGGCCCCGGCCTGCAATCCCCCCGTACACTTGCTCTAACTGTTGGTGAAGGTAACCTTTTGCTTTAACAGTAAGAGTCCTGTACTCCATCGGCCGGGTGTTACCTGTATGCCAAAAACTCAAGCGTTACTCGCCGGAGATGGGCGTTGTGGAGAGTTTTGAATCCAGCCGCGATTAACTGGCCGGCTGACGCCTCTTCTCCGTCCTGCTTCCTAAGCTGCTGTAGATGGAAATAAAACAGGCACTCCTGCATGCACTAGTGAGCGTCTGCATGCGCCCCAACGCACTGCGCCCTTTGTGAGATGTGCCGTAATCCCATACCTGCAGCTGAAGGCAGTCTGACACCTGACTGCTATGTATAATGTCCTTAACCAACCCAGCGCTGTTAAACTATGCCTGTGACTCCCATCATGCAGTGTGCCGCATAATGTAACATCTACTGTATGTCAGCAGGGAAATATCTCATGTGCTTGACTGACTTTCTGCAAACATAGCCACTGTTTATTATGCATACATGAATGCATAATCCACCATATCTGGTACATTTTGCATGCCAGGGCTAATAAAAAAAAAGAGGAATATGTGGAACTTGTCACTGAAATGAAATGCTGGCTAGTCTGTCAAAGAAGCACATATGTTTGCAGATAAAAATGACTGGCCTATTGGGTGCCATGTGGACCAGACGTATTCATTTTCACTAAATATCAGACCTGGTTTGGGTGTCTTTGTTGGTAAACAGCAGGTAAGTGTAGCATTTTAAAACTTGCATTGTTTCAGTCTAGATGCTATGGCTGCTTTTCCATCTGCAGAACCTTTGATCTGACCTCTAGCAGACCAAACCGGATAGATATATGAACACGCGCTTGATATGTTCTGACTGGTTTGCTGACATGAAATATGCCTATCGGACATTTAAAAGCTGTTATTTCTCTGGCTAACCATATGTAAAAGGAAGCTTTTCTCACCTGGGACAGGGAGAGTTTCCCCTTTGTCCCTGGGCAGATATTACCAGATGCTGAGGCGTTTGTGGTTTACCCACATAAGCAGGTGATTAAATCATGTGCTCCGCCCTCCTAACAACTCCTCTGAGTGTTTCTGGTTGTTTAAATGTACGGATAGGTATGTATCAATGACCACAGGAGTCAGGATCCTCACTGATCCTCTAAGTGAGACTGCAACTCAACAGATGACTCGAGCTGCTCGCTGTCTTTCTTTACGTCCACATCTCTCTCTCTCTCTCTCTCTCTCTCTCTCTTTCTGCTTCTGTAATCAGTTTCTCTCTCTTTGTTTTTGTATGTATAGATATGCTAACGGGATAGCTGCAACTTTAACAATATACTTAGACATATTTAATAGAGGTGCTTACAAATGCACAGGTTTATAACTCTACAATATGTGCAGTGGTGATGGAGGTGAACAAAGCAGCAGCTCAACCAATTCAAAAGTTATCCTTCAGATTCTCCAGACGTTTTAGTTTCAGAATCAGTGTATTGGCGACTTCAGGTTTGTGCTTCTGTCCACTTCCATTTGTATTATTTTTGTTTAATTTATTCCTGGCATGTTTTATACCACTCTATGTGTCAGTGGTTGTCCCCCACTTCTGTCCTGGCTACCTCAGCCCTGTCTTTGACAGGCAGGGGACCACATCAGCCATGTGTCTGAATCGGGGTGTCTATTCCTGGTACTGCTGGTATGGCTGACCCACTAACCCTCTCCGTTTCACCACCCAGAAGGCAGATTGTCACTTTCTGCTCTTGGCCACACTTGCAGGGTCAGCCTTTGTTCATTTCACAGTAACACTTGTGTTTTTATCTAGACATATATGACGCCTTACTGTATTTTTGTTATTTATTCTTTGTCATTGCTGTCAATGAATGTACAGTTACGGGAACTGAATGTAGGAGAATGAGTCGCGATTGTATATAAGAGCTGTAATTATTGTTTTCCATTTGTACCATATCAATGCCTTGTACAGCGGTTTTTTTGTTTTTTTGTTTTTTTTTTGCTTTAAAATAGTTTTATATTTTATTTTTATAAACTAGTTTAAAATAAATATTATTCAGCATGCTGAAAAAAAACACTCCTTGCGCGTTTATTTTTCTTAAATGCTCATTATATTCCCGACTCTCATGATCAGATTCATTCAGATCCCGGAAGAGGGGAAACGCAGCTGCATAGTTTCGTGTACGTTATCAGAACACCATGTAATCGGTGTCAGCAGATTGTAGGTCAAGTCCAACACTTGACATATCCAACAGATTGTGTTTTTAAGGCATTATTAGACCGTCGCTTTCAGAATTGAGGGACACAGAAGACCATCCATCCGTCCTTCCCTTCTTCCAGCGCTTACCAATTATAGAACCGCAGAGTGTAGATGACTGTATGGTGTATTTTTTGTACTGTAAAGTTGATATGTTTGTTTCAGTTAACCGCCAGTTGTTGCATTTGATTTCCTTTATTTTCAGTAGTATTTGATTTTTGCCGGGATCATTTACCGGTTAATGGACTAAGAACAAGAAGTCTGTGAATAAACTCGCTTATACTTGGGTGATATGAGCTGTGCTGTAATTAGGGACTGACGCCTTTTTCTCCGCAAAACCATTTCAGTTCCCGCAAATCAAATGAACCAGTTGGTTTCTTTAGACCATCGCTGATGGCAGTTTAGTGTGAAAACGAGTTGATCAACTAACACTTAAAGCCAACAGCACCCACCAAGAGTGCGATTAAGAAAGGCACCGTCTGCAAAGCATACTCTGCACATTCACACACTAAATCACACACTACAGTGTGCAATCAGAGCCCTCGCTATAGCGATTTACGCATTGCAAACAGTGCAGTTCTAGTCACAAGGACCAAGGAACCTTGTCTCCATTTAAGACTTTTAAGCTCTACGTTGTGGTGAAGCAATGTTGGTTTTGCTGAGTGCAGCAATTTCAGGTCCAGAAAATATAAATCCGGACCAAAATTTTGTTTTAGCCAACCAGTTGAATACTCTGTGAATGTGACTCTTTGTCACGATCAGATACGCAGCTGGTTGGTTGAAACAAAATCTTGGTCTGGATTTGTAACTTTCTGAACCTTAACTATTTCTACCTCTGATCAAGGTTGTTTTACCTATAGGCTGCTTTTCAGTTAAACCGCATTTGTTATTTGAGACGCAAGGAAATTAAGTATAAGGTAAGTTAAATAGTTTAAGATAAAACTATAATTTAAGGTAAAACTATCACTGTTCATTGTGGGGTGACTATATGAGTACACTGCCGAAATGGGGACAGCTCTTGCATCTTCTCAAATTAAAAGACTTTTCTGTGACCGCAAGCTACATTACAGCAAATCTGCCGTGATCTACAAAAATCCAAATGAAGAAAAATGTCGCAGCTCTTGCGGCTATTTACTTCACATGCTTTATAAATGTTTAATAACTTATACAAATGAAAACTCGCGCAAGTCTTTCTAACAACTATTTCAGATATGCTAAGGTGTTTGTTTATGATTTAAAAATTTGTCTAAAATGTAAGGTGTCTAAAAAAACGATGTTTTCCAAAGAACGAAGAAGCCGTCGGTAACATTGTAAAAGCGCACAAAATTTCAACAAGCATTTTAAATACAAGTGTCACGATGATTACGATTAAATATCTAAAGACGATATTGCGGTTCTCATTGTTTTCGTTGCCTTATGGTTTGGTATGTGTGCACTTTTCCTGTTGCACTTACGTAATGGCACTTATCAAATTGGCAAAACAAACTCCACCTTATAAAAGGAAGGGTCTATTCACTCACGCCTTTTGTCAACCTAACCTCTGTGACGGCTTTCTGCCTCACGGTCAAAAACCATTTAGTATTTTTTTTTACTTGCTCTGGTATTGCTATAAATATTTTTCACTGTAAAAATATGTAATATAAACCACATTCGCATTCAGCGCAGACAAACAAACAGGCTGATTTGAAGTGGGTGGCTAATGCAGTAACCAGTTGATCTTGTTCTAAGATTAGATCCCTTTCACCGTTATCTCTCCTCTACCCAAGACTACTGTATCACCTATTCTGATTGGCCGCACAAACATTGTACGTGCAATCACTTCACCAACAGGTGGCACTCTTCCAGTTCGGCTTTAAATAGCTGAACGATTTACAAAGATGGACACAGTATACCATGGAGACAGGGTGTGCTCTGTCGTTCCCGGCTCGTATACTCCTTCAAAGCCTTTATTAAAGTTCACATACAGTAACTAAGGTCCAGAAAGAGTTAGAAAGCTAGATCCAGCTACTGGGGTCTTTCCATCTCAATCAAGACTCGGCAAAGAGTAAGTAGGTCCAAAGTAAAGCTTCAGTCCAGCAACTGAGGATGTCCGTCTTCATAGATCACGATCACCATCCTGTAAGTCAATTATATAAACCCCAATACAATTCATAAGGTCACTGCAAACCAATGAGTATGGGTATTGCTGAACAATTGCATCCACATACAATGTGTCCCAGCTGTCACTGAAAAAAACACTTGATGCACAGTTATCAGATTTAATTAGGAACAAAATACAACATACTAAATCTACAAATACAAATGCTGCTTTTTTATCCACAAAGGTTTCTTCCAATGGATTCAATTTCAATCGTGCCATGGTCAAACACAAACCTAATCTGACTACAGTCTAAATCTGTTAACTTCTACAGATGTATGATTAATGGTAATTTTTAGAAAAACGTTGTAAGACTTTTACATTTCACATGAATGTGTTGTTATCCAAGAATTGTGTAAGTAAGCTTAATTAATTTTATTCGAGTGGTTAATTAACATCCAATGTGGGGACGCCTGGCGGGGGTTTGGCGTCACTGCAGCGTGTGAAGGCACGGTACGCCGCAAACACCCAAGAAGATTCGTTACCAGTTGGGACATCGTCAAACTACATAACTTACCGGAAAACTTATATGCACTGAAAGAAGTATAATGCAACTCTGGGAAACTATAGATAGTACAAAATAATATTCCACGTAGGCCTTTTCTTTCTACATGGTCAGTGTTGTAATACAATACCCCATATACAGTTTCCTGCCTGTTTGTCTGGATCAACAAGTTTTAAAGGTAGGGCGGGAGTATACATTTCGTGTCAGCCTTACGTTTGCACTGCTGCTTGTTCCTCCACATACATGACTTTCTCGTAGTAAATGACTAGTGAGGTATATGCTCTGTTTTTCGTCTAGTCAAAATAGCGATCAGATGTTTAATGTCCAAAACGGTACTTTAAAAAAAAAAAAAAAAACTGAAAAAAAAACCGCCATAGCAGCCTAACACGGCGCAATAAAATGAAATCGGACATCCAAAAGTACTTAGCCAATGTCCGTACATGCAGTAATATATTCTCCAAAAAGACATTATCTAAAATACATTGCAACTGATGTATATCCTAATGTAGGCCCAATAATACTAAGTACTCCACGCAATGAATAATTATATAAGAATATATAAGCGACTTCATGTGAATCACTGGATGCATTTCATAGAGCGGATTTGCTGTTATTAAATATTTGTAGTTTCTGTAGGGATTCATTTATAACACACGTACACTTCAAATGTTGAACTAATCCTGCATGCACATGCTGCAGCACACTCATTAGATGGCTGCAGTGTGCACACCTTGCAATTAAGCGACACTCTCGACTAACAATCTGAATGGCGTGCTCTTTGTACATGACAGGAAAAGGTGTGTTATTGCTCTCAAACGAGTATCGAAGTGCCTCGCTGCGTCCGAAGGCGAGTGATCGCGGAGAAGGAGCTAATGCTAGTAGCTGGGCGTCATGGGACTTACAGTGTAACACTGGCATAGAGCAGCGGGGCTGGACGGCACAGTAGGAAGTGACGCCTATAAAGGGAAAAAAGTTTTACTGCTGCTTGTAGAAAGCGAAAATATTTTGTTGAGAAAAAGACGTCGGTTGCTGCTGGATCACGCCGTATAGGTACGTGTGCATTCACTCCGTCTGAGCCGTGCATACGAGCTCGGAAATCGCACGCCGGAGTTCCCTGTGACTTAATAACGGCGGGGTTGTCGGATTTCGCTGTAGTGTTTACTTTGAAAGATTTTTGTGAGGGATTGGGGATGAGGGAGGGGGCGCAAAGAAATGATCTGCGCAGCAAGCAAGCGGACATCAGCTGATTCCGTCCTGCAACGCAGAAAAAGCGCCAATTTTTTCCAGAAATCTAAATATAAAGCATAGCTGTTGCAGGATCACGGTTATCTTATAAGCATAGGGAGTGCGGATCATTCTAGCCGCACCGTATCGATCTTGAAATATCACAGGCGAGCCTTTCTTTGCTGTTGATCTCATCGTGCGTGACAAGGGGGATGTGGCACGTTTCTTGCCAGCCAGTCAAGGTTCCTCTGCCATACGATGCAAATTATCTCATTTGTGAAGCCTGGTAGTTAAAATGGGTCAAAGAAAAGCAGCACGAGGAAGGACTGTGTATGTGACGTTAAAGCCTTCTACTCAATTATTTACCACGTACTAGTCGGGCTGTTCCAGTTTCGCAACAAAGCAGCCGTAGAGTTTTCGATCGCTTTTCAAATAGTGTATTTGACATCTAAATATGGACGCGTTTGCAGGCTGGTGGTCCCTGCCTCTGTCTAGCAACTGGTGTTTTCAACTTCAGTCTTTCAGTCATCATAGTAACACTTCTGCTTCTGGGCCTCCCCAGTACGGTCATGCTTTGCATAGGAACACCCGTGGAACTATCAAAAAGTTGCACGCCTTACAATTTCCACACGGCATCGTGCCATTGGCGCCTCGATCGGTGCATGGCAGAACTCTGAGATTTTCTTAGTGCACCATTTATTACAGGGGTATGCAGATTACCGAATATATTGCCAAACGTCGACACGAAGAAGTAAAACTATGTTGTGTCAGCAGTTAAGACAATTCCCTGTGGCCGAGTATTATTTTTCAAGCCTGAATTCAGTAAAGAAACCAAGATCGTAACAGATCGTAAAGTACTTTTTAATAAATACAAATGTATTCTTAATAGTGTGGATTGATTGTTGCCTAAAACCCACTATTTATAACATTTGGTTTTCATAAATATAATTTGCGTTCTCTCTTGGTCTTAACATGCTGGCTAGTTTGTATGCTTAAGCAATGCATGGGAAAAAATGCGCATCAAAATATTAGGCATTTCCCCCAGGCCTCAAATCCATAATCGAAACAACTTCGATTCGTTTGTTTGTGGTTCGCATCAGTCTCGTTAATGCCATTCTTGATCTTCCGGCTACTTGGCTGTTACTTTTACTCCTTACCTGAACATTTCTATAGTTCCTAAAAGCATTTTAGCTGTGCGGTAGCTATGATTTTTGGTAAAACTAATGATTAGTGGCTGCAAAATTCTTAAACGGAACATTCAAAGACAACACCAAGAACAACTGCTATAATAAGACTTCTTGTAATATTTATACGGCAAACTTTTTAAACCCAGAGAGGATCATTGACTAAGATCATCTGATATTCTGATGCTTCGCAAGGAATTGCATTGTGAATGCATTATGAATACATGGAAATATAGTTAATATAGTAGTGGGTACTCCTGCTCATATTTAGTACATATATGGGCATTTTGTTAAATGATGTCATTATAAAATATGGTAATACTACAAATCAGGGTCCTTTTCAAAGCAGATCAGGCCTTGTCGAAGCGGCGCCGTACTCGTGTCCGTGCTAAGGTGAACGCGCGCTCGCCTTTGGCTCATTTTTTTACTGTAGCGCTCAGCTTGCAAGATTCCATTGGCTGCTTTAAGTCGGGAGGCCGGCCGATGACATCATTATGATTGCAACATGAGTGTAACTTTTCCCAAAAATCGATGAATGAAAATGAAGTCCTGTAAATTAAAGCATCACGCGAGTCCCTTATTTTTAGATGCGCGCGCTGGCCTTGCGAGCGAGTTACACCACGTAGGGATATTATGAACTACTCTCATTGTGTGATTACAGTAAGATTGGTGTAGAATCAGAATACGATGAATAATTGAATCTCACCAAGAGCAGATTCTCAGTCTTGCCTTTTTATTTTACTGCACTTATCAAATTAAGTTCACATCGTTCATTTTTGGAAAAGGGCTAGAGTTAAAAAAAATGAAAACATCTCCGATCACGAAGAGCGCTGTGCGCTGCATCACGGGCAGCTGCTACAGTACGAGAAAGAAAATAAGCTTGCAAAGCTGTGTATCGCGGGGAGTATCTCCCGTTTCTAGCCCTCGCTAGCCTGGCGGAATTTCCCTGCAGGGACAGATAGAGGGTATACTGTAATTTACTGGACTGCACATGCGGCGGAATGACCATATATGTAGGTGGAAGAGGGCGTGGCCAAGGTCCTGGATTGGATCACAAGACTCGAGATGAAAAAGAATGTTGTTCGTTAGTATGCGCACGCGTTCGGTCCGCGAGGAAGGGCGAAGTCAATGTTTTTTTATATCGGTAGTTGTGCAACATGAACAGAAAATGTGCAACAGTCTGAAGACGTAAGCTATAATTAGGATATTTAAACATTTTATTGGCGTTACGGACTTCTTCTAAGCTGCTTGCAAGGTTTTCCGATGCAACAAAATCGTTCTCCTGATTTTGAGAACGTAAAAATAAGGAGTTCGAGGCGTAAAGTCAGCCCTGGAAATGATTGCAGTAAACTGCCAGGTTGCAAACTGGATGCGCGGGCGTCGCGGTGAGCCTGCTACGGGAGTTCTCCAGGAAGCGAGAGCGAAGCGTGCCTGTAATGGTAAGACGCTAAAATCTTGACAGTCCGACAAACTGGAAGCGGATAAAGGAAAAGTGTGGCTCCGATTAACAAAAACCAAACCTCATTTTTGACGTGAATGCTTAAGTGCATTTGGTTATAAGCAACTGCGTATTAACTAACTACGTATGTAATTTTTATTTTTAACACCAATTATGCACGACTTAGTTTTGAAGTAATTGGTTCATTAAAACTGCAACACTTGACTTGTGCATTATCCAAAACATTTAGTCTATTAGTTCCCCCATTAGTCCGTTGTATTATTGTGCCTGTTCTCTATAACAAAGTACTACTGCACTCGTCAGCAGATAATCCTCCTGCAACAAAAGATGTTTAGTAAATAGCGCTGAGTGGGCCGGTGGATCGGGAGGTCCTGGCGGGGATCTCATGTATTAGCGACACTAGATTGCTCTTTTTCTTTCTCCGATCGGAGACGATCACTTTACTCTCTGTGGTCTTGTAATATTACCGTTTATGTGCCGATTCAGTGGTCGCGTTTGACGATATTCGTAACATAGACACGTTTTCCGGCCCGTGGGATTAAAAGTTGTTGCGCCGCTCATTATGCCCCTCTATGAAATGCTATGAAAATGCTCACTTTCACCAGTTAGGAAGAAAAAACAAGCTCTTGGAAACTCCCAAATGTTACTGCTGTGCAGCCGCGTACTCATTTTTCAAAAAGGTGTAAAGTGTATTTTGTCCCATTTGACAAATGGCGCAGTGATGCGAGGATATTCAGATCTTGCATTCATATAATGCAGTTATTATGATTTTAAGTATACTTTAAGTTGTTTCTTCATATAGGATATAGATTCTAGTAGTCCGAACGTCCCTCTTTAAGTCAGAATGACTTTGTCCGGGCGACAGGCTTCATTTTAATGTTTTATTGATGGGAATTCGTGCACTTCGCGTTTGGGAGATACGTGTCGATGTGGTTTGAACATTTTGAATATTCGGAAATGTTAGTTGACATACATAGTTGACTTGACTTGTTTCCATTATTCGAAATGCTAGATATCATTGAAGGAGTGAAAATTAACAAGTAAATGAGACCCAAACTTAAAGGGAAAAAAGTTAACACGAAACCCACACACAGTGGGGTTTTCAGAATGATAATTTGGGGAAACTACCTTTCAGGCTTGTTACACCATTAACCATCTTTACCACTAACTGTTAATAAATCGCATGTTTGTGAGATTGTTTAGCAGCAATACACTTTCCTGATTAAGTGCTTTCTCACCAGCACTCATCAGATTTTGGTTCATGTTTTTACTTGTTTCCTTCGAGTAAAAACATTGCAGTGAAGGAAAGCCAGTTCTTTTGCAGGTCTGCTCTGGGGCCCGGGGCTGATGCAGACTCTGTTTGGTACATCAGACAACAGGTTGCAATCTGGAACTTGAGGCTTTTACACAGATGCAGATTAAACGTTGTTAGTACATTTGCTTGTCGATGATTACTAACGTGTTAGGTGGTTCTTTCACTTATTTTATTGTTTTTCAGGATGCAGTGTAGGGAGATTGGGCCTGAGATATAAGCTTTCACCTCTGTATGGACTAGGTAGCAGGCATAATTGACAGTGCTCATTTTTACTCATTTGATTGCTTGTTATTTATGAGAGACTTCCTGAATCAGTGTTTTGTCCAGGAGAAGGTAAAGCCAAGTTCACTCAGTCTCCTTCCCAAATGTCTGACGCTCTGCCTGGTTCTTTCTTTGCCTCTTGGGCTGTGTCGTGTGACACTGCAGATAGTTAGGGTCCTTGACATATTGTATAAATGGCGACAGCTTATCTGAAATTCAGAACGTTGACTGGGTTTCATGTGCAGTGAGCTTTGACCCTGTGTCATTATGGCGACGGAGCTTTGTAATACTGAAGACAGAAAACACTTATATAACCTGTGAATCACAATAAGATACAAGTATAAAGTTAACCATGTAATATTTATCTACCCCAAAGAAGACCATTTATATTGGGGGCTGCATGGACTGCAGAACATATCTGAATGGGGGGGGGGTTAAAGTCATGTCTGCTTGTCTGTTTGCTTTTCAAAAGCAATCATACAACTTTTTAAAAAACGTGGATGCAAGTCAGGCTTACAGCTTACTGGTTTGCTTTGCATTCTTTGTAGGTGATTTATTTCTGATTGTTTGTCACTGCATTCGTAATAATAGATAAGAAATTACCCTCCCCCCAGCCCAGTTCTGCGGTCCATGTGAGGTTGGTGTGACATTCTGAAAGTGAAGTTTCTCCTTTCTTTGCAGCACAAAAAACGTTTTACACCTGTGCTACACTCCACAATATTTTAATTCTTGACGTATATGTATGTATACATATATGTGTGTGCGTGTATATACACACACACACACACACACACACACACATACATACATACATATACAGGGTTCCAAATAAGATTTTCAACTTGATTAGCAGTTCTACTAATCAAAATTTTCAAAAGTTGCAATTTGATTAGCAGTTTTGAAATTTGATTAGCAAGTTTTAAAAATGACCATCG
>JAODLC010000043.1:10923085-10948487 GCA_026781145.1 Hippopotamyrus pictus | reverse complement strand
TGGCGGCGGCGGCAGCAGCGGCCCGGCAGAACGGCGCGAGGGATGGCACCGAGGACAGCAGCACCGAGGACTCGTCGGAGGAGGGCGAGGACGAAGAGGATGAGGACTGGCACTGAGATGTCCCCACACCGCCCCTCCCATCTGTGGTGTCCAGAGACTCCGTGCCATGCAGGTTCACAGTCTCCGCCCACCGCCACGGGACTCCGCCCACGCCAACATGCTTTTGGGGGTCAGCTGTGCTCCTGCAGTTCCACTCTCATCTGGGGGAAGCTATTTCAGGAGCAGGATTTCGGGGATAGCAGCCATTATCATTGGGGTTAAAAGACACTGGTGCACGCATGCACACGTATGTGCACGTACTCTCCCAGAATTTGGTGGTATGTGCAGTGCAAACCCCTGACTTGATCTCAGATGCAGCACAAATATTATACTGGAGGCTGGATTGCCGGTCAGGGAGACCTAGCCAGATGGTGGAATGTGTGTGTGTGTGTGTGTGTGTGTGTGTGTGCGCGTGTGTGTGTGCGAGTGCATGCGTGTACTTAAGTGTGCACACGCATGCCAGTGTCTTCTACCATTTTTTAACGAACCATTGATACGCAAGACTTGGTCATACGGTATATTTTAAGGACCGCAGTGGTAATGCACCTTCACAGACCTGCCGGAACAAGGTGAGCTGTTTTCATGTCGATGTGCTGTGTTTTGGGATTATTTTGTTTTTTTCCTCACTGTAGATGCCTTGGATGTTTTTGATGCTTTTATATTTGCAAGACAATCCATTTTATTCTGCTCTTTTGTATTGAAAAATGTACTTGCTATTATTATTATTATTATTATTATAAATATTATTATTATTGTTATAATTGTTATATATTCTCCAGTGTAATGATACTGTTATTGAAATTGGTGTCTACTTTACATTCAAGTTCTCTTTTTCAATGAACTGTTAAAACTTTGAGAAAACTGTGACGTTTGATCAGATTTCTCTGGAAAACAGGAAAGAACAAATGTATTCCCCATGTGCAATACTGTGTAAACAACACAGTCTCCACCCCTCCTGATCTCTCCTCGCCTTAAGTCGCTGGATAACATTATTCAAACAAACAAACAACCACCGCTTACTAATGCAGAACGATGCTGACAATCAAGAAATCCAAACTGATTTCTCAGGGTCTGTCGTCTTTTTTTTTGTTTTGTTTTTTTTGTGCATTTTAGATGCAATGTTTACATCTGGCTTTGCCTCTTCCTGTCTTTCTTATAGCACCAATAATGATGTCTGTATATGTACATGTGTGTCTCTTTCAGCAAAATTCTTCTGCTGAAGTTCTCATCAGCTGTGGAAGGAGCTGTGGTTTTGTATTCCTGTTTGTTTAAATACTTTATTATGGATGCGTAATGATCAAGAATCTAACTTCACAAATGCAAAGCTGAAACGCTACTGTCACTCTGTACAGTCTAAGGGAATTTTAAAACGAAGGGTTATATACATAATGTATGTACAAATATATAAAAATTATATATCCACATTTTCTATATTATTTTGATGAGTTACGATACACTAAAGGAAAAAAAAAGTATTGCGTGCTTTTGCTATAGTAACTTATTTGATTTCTTAAAATGGCGTTTTTGAATAGTGATGAACATTTTTGATTAAAATTCATGACTCTTGTAAGTGGAACATGTCTTTTGCTTTAAATCAGCCAAATGTGAAAGCAGTTATTCCCCTATAAATACTTTTTCCCCCCAGAGTGCAATCTCAGCCTTAGTTAACTCCATATTGTTTATGTGAATTTGCTGTTAAACAATTGTCCAGCAGGTGGCACCATTGCTGCACTAGTTCGCTTTCCAACTTCCTCCCACCAAGGGCCACGTGGATCTATAGTGTGGTCACCACATGTGTTATCTAGTATTACAAAACCTTATCGGTATAAATTGATTTATGCTGATTAATTTGTTATCCTGTTTCTGTTTAAAGCCTTTATGGAGTTACAGGAAAAACAGCTTCGTCACCTTTGCTCTACAAATGTAGACAAACATTTGAAAGATGTTGCATTTGTTATTCAGCTAGATGCATATTACTTAGCTAAACAGAAGATATGTTTACTCAATGTAGTCTAGTTGATAGTGAATCCTGGTGCCTACAGAGATGTCATTTCTTCCATTATTCTATATCTACAGGCTTTGGAAGACATGCTCACCCTAGCAACTTATATCCAGTACAACACAAAAGCAGCAAATGATTGATTGTGCACTAGGTTAGGTAGTGAAGTCAGGCGCACAACTCCTGGGGGTCCTGTTGGTGGCCTCATCAAGGACGTGCTTCTTCCAGGTTTCTGGCATCGTGCGTCTCTGCAGTGATCTGACCGGTTGTCATGGGGACCACCGCACTCAGTTGTATCTGTTTCACTCTTCCACTAATTTTTCACTCCCTTTTGTTTTGGCTCTGTTTGCTTGCAGAAGGCTCTATCTTCAGTGTGATCCAACAGGCTTTGGGGTTCTGCTGGGTGATGGGGGGGGGGGGGCATCCCTGCTCCCTGTGGAATGTGGGGCCCCTGACAGGAGGGCTGTGGCTGTTTGGGGTCTCAGTGGTGTACTTTGAGTGAGTATGTTATTTGAACTCCAGCTCTGGGACCGTTCCTGCTGGCATATATGATGAGCATTGGACGACCCTGATGAGGATCAGTGGTTTGAAGATGGATGGATGGATTAGCTTCGTTTAACCTTCAACCAACCTGCTGCTTGTAAACTGATTTTAAATGTATTTATAATGCATGCAGTGTTTTTTTTTTGCCTCATTCTTCCATCCAGCTTTCATTCATCCATCTTCAATAAGGACTTATCCAGTGAGCTTGGGTCCTGTCCCAGCATGCCTACTGAACAAGGCTGGAGAGCCATTATTTGTCTTCCATAACTGCACCTTGGAGGGGATGCCAGACATCCACAGACATATATATGAAGTTTTTGCCCAGATCTGTGCGCCTCATTTCCACTGGCCACTGACACTCCCTGTTCTCACTCCCCCACTACTGATCTAGTGTAAGTCCACATATTCTGTGGGTCTGTCTGCCTACATGAGTAATGAGTGAGTGAGTGAGTGATTGCTTTACTCGTGTGTCTGTGTGTTCCGGGTTAACCTCTCCTCCTTACTCTCTGGCTGGTCAGCACTCAGTGAAGCCCCACTTGGCCCTAATAGCATGACCCCAGTGCTGAAGCTCTTCCCTCAGTAGCCTTTTTCTGTGTGTATGGGATATTAAAGTGGCCTGTCACCGTTCATCATGTTAAAAAAAACGGTCCATTCATGGAGGAGAAGGCTTTTCGCCTACAGTGAAACGGCGTGATCTTAATTGGTTCCTGACTGGCTCTCATAAAATCTACAGGGAACGTTTAGGCAGTTCAACTGTTCCATGTGTTGTTTTGAAAGGCCAAAATATGATAAAATGAGTTTCTGAGAAAATGGATGGAAAGTAATGGTCTGGTTGGTGGATTGGCAGTCTGCATAGTCCAGAGACACTCTGACAAATAATTTAGCAGCATAAAGCGAAATCCAGATGGATATTAGGCTGCAATAATTTTAAGAATCCCTCTCATCAAAAACAGAGTAACTGAGCTAATAAATATCAGAATCGCTCGTGATTTTTAATTAAAGATATAAGATTCAGCTGGTGTGACTTGTTCCCTTTTGCCATTTTCTGGTTTGAATCACTGAACTTAAATCCAGAGATTTGCAGAGATAATGGATATGGAAAACTTCACTGTATTCTGTCATTCCCTGGTTCTCGGTGTGGGTCTCTGCGATTCCCTTCTGGGATTTTTGTGTAAGTGCCTTGTTGCTGGGTTCTATTCTTCCTCTGCCCTCTTCCAGGGCTTCTCTTCAGACCGCTGGATTTTATGGGATTACAAAGAATTTATACGTAACTTTTGCACCAGGGTTAAAACCCATATACTGTATGTGCTTCGCCCGTCCTACTGAATCCTGAGCCCTCTTTGTAGATCATTCCACATACATGGCTGCCAAGACAAGAGAGACTCATAAGACACCCCCCCCAGCCCCCACTGCCGAGCTTAAAAGTGAAAAACGATCTTGCCAGTGAAATTTTCATTAAACCATTAAACGTGAGCCCTCCTGAAATTTTGTCTTGCTGTCTTAATGCAACTTTATCCCATTGTGGCTATGTGTGGCCAACAGTCTGGGAGACCATATGATATGTAGGTTGTTGAAAATGTGAATGAAATACGTATAATAAAATAACATTTGCGTACTACTAAATGTAGTCAATCCATACCTTAATCAAGTTGCAACTATCTGCCCTATAGATGGGCAGTTAATATTTTAATCTAAAGCACTCTTTAGACCTGATGGGGACTCCTTACTGAACAATTTCTTTTTTGTGAAATTGTTTGTATACGTTGAATTCTTTTCACTTAATGGCCAGAGAATAGATAAACGGTTATCAAACCTCTAAACGAAAATGTTCTTTATAAAACAATAACCCGGCCCGGTCTGTTTATTACCAACAAGCTTTTATTGGTGAAGGATTCTGGTTCACGCTGATACACCATCTGCAATCAGGGTGCTGGAACACTGCATGAATCCGTGCTGCGTGCTTACTGGGCTGGCCATGGAGTCTGCAGGCTGCCCAGGACTACCAGTGAATACCGGGCGTTGGCCTGGTGCTCGAACAGCAGCGGTGAGCTCAGCCAAAGGCGTGTTGCCAAGCGACAGTGCCCCCTAAGCTCTCAGATCTGTCAGTGCTTGGTGGTCCTACTGGTCATTACAAGAAACTCATACTAAAATAGGAGCCTCACATGAAAATCTCAGGTTTTAACGTCTCTGAATATCCCCTCTGATTCATCCCCTCAAGTCCATAAACAAACTATATTCTGTTCTCTGCATAGCGCTTCAGTTTTAGCGACTCACGATCCTTTGTAACTGTTTGGAATATCGGGTGATTTGTTTGAGTCACGTGACGAGTAGATATCAGACATTGGTTCCGTGGTCTTTTCTCTGACTTCGAGATGTTCTCTCACCACCCCCTCCCAAATCTGTTCCACCGATGACACAGACATGGTGCCTCCCTAAAGAGGAGGTTCCAGCCCATCGGGGCGCAGACCCTTCGGTCCTGCCGGTCCATGCCTGCGGTATCGCTGTGGTGCTGTGACGCTTTGCTGACGCCCCTACAGAGGGGTTCGCCCATCTGCTCCACTCTTAGGACACACAGCTGCCTTGCCGCAGAAACAAGGCAGATGGCCAATTTCTGCAAAATGTTCTGAAATGTCAGCCTGGCTCAGTTATATAGTGCAGAAATACTGCACATTGTCAGTAGAATTTGCAGGGCTTGTGACGGGATCAATGTGTTCAGTTTTATGGTACCATGTTACTGCTTTTGAGTGTGTGATAATGCTGAACTGAATAGGCTTAAGGTAATAGGATTCAATCCTTTGAATTGCATTACTGCTGCATTTAAATAGACTTTTTATCATTAAGTTTCTTTTCTTGTATGTAAAATGTTACATTTATGTACATTGTATTCAAATACCTCAATGGCCAGTGGTTTCCCCAGTTTCTCTAAATTATATAAAGTAAGAAATTTGTGCTCACTTGCTTATTCTGATAGGCTGTGAGACTGCCTGCATTTGGTTGTATTTTGGCATTGGTTTGCAGTGAAAATCGCACTAGGCACATTAACATGGAGTTTCCATATAAATGAAGGAAAGCACTGGTTTTTACATGCCGACGGTTGGCATGGCAGTGCCTTGTGGCAGCGGGGACCTTTCCCAGGCTGGCACCGGGACAGTGCGAGGGCTGTGTGATCATCTGTTCTGTTGGGCCTTGTTTTGGTCTGTTACCATGACGTCCACTCTCCAAAGACAACAGCTAATACCGGAATGAATGTTATGCATTCCTTGGAGGAAAATAAAACAGGAAGAGGAAACGGGGAAGTGCCAAGCCCTTAAGGGAAAACCTAATTTAGCTAAATCAAGGGTTACAGCTAGTAAAACTAAACTACATCCTCTCTTCAGAGAAAAAACACTTTATCCACGTACCACCCTTTTTGATTATTATTGTTTTCGCGGATTTTATTCTGAAGTTTTATCCATACTTGAATTATTCCTGTTAAGTGCTCATATTCACTTTACGACTAACTGCATAAACTGATTTTAAAGTCCTGTGACTGGGTGAAAATAGGCACCTTAACCAGGAACAACCTAAGCAAAACAGTTTGCTATAATCGTAAAATCTGTATGAAGGAGACTGTCATTCTCTACTCAGTATATAAAAAACAATGAAATCGGAATCAGACTCCTACAATGAGAGAAACTGTTTTTCCGTTACTGTAAAATGATTCTGGAATTAATTATGTTTCTAGCTATTGACTGAATAACCGTAAGTTCCGGCAGTAGGAACCGCAGCTAAAGAAAATGCCACAAAATTGCGCCACCTGTGGTAAGAGTAAAATCTTTCTTTTCTCAATTCTTAAAGCAGCTGTGATATGAATTATGTCACCGTTGATGTATGACCGGATCTGTTTTGGGCTTCTATTGTCCTTCTGCCTTTTGAAAATGCTAAAAGGAGGAGGTCTCATTTCCATCTGTTGTAAAAACATAACAAAGCATCAATGTCATGTGTCTTTCCACCTGCCAAGGAGCATTCCTTTGGGCGACTGCTCTGTTTCATTCCAGAGAAATATCAAACCTACAACCAGACTAACTGGACTGATTACAGAGGGGGACCTCAGCCAATCAGCCCAAACTACCAGATGACAATACGTGAATAAAGACAGTATGTCTACATCAGCAGTCTCTGTTGGATGTCACAGCGACGGGCTGGACAGCTGTACTTTGGCTTGAACGAGCAGGTTAGTAAGTAAGAGGAAAGAGTGTAAGAGGAACCATTTGAAATTCAAGACTGATGTTTTATTCAAAAGAATAAAATAAAATTATGGAAATTTGGCTATAGGTGCAAAGCTCAGGGAAACTATCCTGAAATATCAGGACATGTTTGGAACGCTTGAAGCCATTATTTCATATTAATATAAGGCAGTGGGCTTCCAGAAAGGAGGACATTTAGTTTGAGGTTTGGATTTGCTTGAATGCTGCCTTCTGTCAGCTTCAAATAATCCAGTCTCTCCAAGGTAATCTGCAGGAAGAGAAAAAACC
Source organism: Hippopotamyrus pictus (assembly GCA_026781145.1). Classification (NCBI taxonomy): domain Eukaryota; kingdom Metazoa; phylum Chordata; class Actinopteri; order Osteoglossiformes; family Mormyridae; genus Hippopotamyrus; species Hippopotamyrus pictus. The sequence continues at coordinate 10,941,332 of JAODLC010000043.1, read as the reverse complement.
TTCCATCAACGTTAATGTCACAACGTCGTGTACGAAGTGTCTGTACAGGAAGGAAGCAAATCTGAAGGAGCAACATTTATCTTTCATTGCCGATTTCCTGTGCAATTACACTGCCTCTCAGGCTGTTTTATATTTGTCTGTTCGGAGAAAATTCACACCTCAGACATTACTGCTGGACAAAGGTTAACTTAGACCTGCATGATGTATGCATGTGGATAAAGTTGAGAGCAGAAAAATGTAAGGTCTTTTAAAGTTACCAAAAGTGAAAAAGGCTCTGTAACGTTAGCCTATCAATAATTGATGTTTCCTGGAGGCACTTGGACATCTGCTTAAGCATTGCCTTGTTTTCATACAGCGCTTCACGTTTTACAGTTAAGCTCGTCATGCTCACCAAGGCTACGCTTTACTTGAATGTGTGGCTTTCAGTTCCTCCTCGGCCAAATCCTGGGGGAAGGAAAAGACTTAAGTAGCGCACAAGATGGCCACGTGTGTTAAAGGCACAAGCTGTCCTGGGATTCAGTGGGAAGGGCCACGCCAGCGAAGAACGCAGGGCTTCTAATCTGATTGTAAGGCAACAGACTTTCCGTCTGGGGGACACGTGACGGCTGCCCAGTTCGTTGTGGCAACTGTTACCATGGCAACTGTTACCGTAACATAATGTTTCCACACATTTTATATCCGAAGTCCTTTTATGGTCAGCCCTCAAAAAAAACTATGGGCCCAGCTCAAGATAACTGGGTGCTGTGGGATTGGTCATAACTCTTCTCTTTGTTGACACCCATTGGTCAATAAATAAATCACATTAAAATGGTTCAGTGACTGAACTGGACACTGGCCACATGACATTTCCCTAATGGCCTTAGTTAAAATGATAGGAATAAAAAGGGGATCACACAGACACCAACCAAGGATCAGGATCTGTAGGCAGATTCAGGTTATTAACAGAGCCCATCTGTCCTGATGGATGCCCCGTGTTGGAGCAAATACTGTAGGTTTATAGATGCGAAATCATGGGAAAAAATGATGCTACGGGTATGTCATTGTCACAGCCCGTCCTCATGACGGTAGGTAATGAGGTCACACTCCATCATCCTGTCTGTTCTTGGGGAGAACAGTGGTTCCATCCCACTGGTCTTTCAGCACCACTGTGCAGCGTGTGTTACCACCTGGATGTGGTAGGTTTAAGCTCACAAACGTGGGTCTCACTGCGCCTCCAGTTGTGTTGTTTTACTAGATGTGCAAAAGTGTAATTACTCACCTTTGGGTCCGAAAAGGGCAGAGTAGCAAGGATTGTTGCAGTAAGGCTTTCCATTGTGCTAGAAAAGAACAGCACTGAAATGTCATGAAGGCTCTATTTTCCATCCATCCATCCATCCATCTTCCATGGCCCCTTATCCAGCCAAGGGTGACAGTGCTAATAACATACTACTGTCAAATATACTTAAAACATGGGCCTTTTTCCAAAGTCACCTTTTTAATTGCTATTCTAAGCCAGTGGGTCTGCTGGAGAGAAAATGAGGAGACTGAAGACCACCAGCTATTCACCACGGTGAGTGAAACAAGGTGACGGCTACCACTGATGTCACCCTGTCACACAGCTGAAGAGCGTCAACAGCAAGGTGCCTGTCTGAGGATACATTGTGCGGTCCCAGCCCCGTCACCCACCTCAGAGTGCGAGCCAGCGGACAGGGTCTTGTTGCACTTCTCGCACTTCAGGCACGGTCTGTGCCAGTCCTTCCCCAGGGAGGTTACCCTCTCGGCTGAGGGATTATGGGGGAGCGGGTAAGTGAGAAAGAGAGGAAAAAGACCGTGGATTTGAGCATAAGCCCCATCACCATGAAAGGCACATGCGTGGTCCCACCCTGATCCACTGTCTTGGGCCCCCCTACAGTGCATGGTAATCTTCGGGCTCACTGAGGTTACAGAACTTCTAAAGCACATAACTTCTGATGTTTCACTTCAATATTGCACTTAGAAATTTAATTAAAGTTGAAAGCCATTCCCAGAAAACACAAGCATGGTGTGACCTAGAAATCTCTCTGGAAGTTAAAGGGCTTCTTTACATCTGTCTTTTGGCTTTGCGGTGCAGTATGTCATTTATGCAGTGCAATATTTCTGGGTGTGGTCCCTGGTCGGGGGAGAGGCCCAGAGAAGGTATGTCCGGCTGTAAAAATGATAAAGAAATGCGTCGCGATATTAGTTTAATAATGTGGTTACAGTTATCTGACATTTTATTTAAAAAAACTATTCATATTTATCTAGAGTTTTTTTCAGTTTTCCTGTCACATAATGTGTGTGTGTGTGTCTTACTAAAGAAATTCATGTTATGCAACATTATAGGTACAATAAATTTGTCTTGACTTGGATGTCCTCACAGCTGAACTCTTCATAAGCTGGAGCATCGATTAGCTCTTGGTAAATGAATAACCAGTTTTCATGGACATCTGAATGAAATCTAGAGATTGACAGCTGGACATCTTCGACATGCAACCCCCCCCCCCCCACCGACACCCGGCTTTTCATGGCGGGACACCCCAGGCTCCCTCCAGCTTGCAGCATGTAGACTTTTTCTGGCTGACTGAAAATCAACTCATCTACGCCTACAACCCCTCTACTGGATAAGCTGGGGGTGACTGAATGAACTCATCTGCTAGAAAGATTTATGTGTTCAACGCCTTTATACAGCTTTTACAGCCAGAAATTTGTGGAGATGCCTTAGCTAGAGGCTGACGCCCTTCCCGCACCCAATCCCCTTGCTCTGATGGAATTTGTGACACATATAGAGATCACCCCAACAGCAGCAGCAGGGTTTGAGTGTCTCCCATGCTGTTTTCACCCTTCACCTGCCTTTAGAACCAGTACACAATGCCCTCTGCCGGTACTACGCAGTGTATCAACAGGTTCCAAAAGCGGATCAAGTACCACGACAGTTTTTAGTATTGCACTGAATCAAAAAACAAAACGATCCTAAAGTATCTCCGGATTAATGTTCTATCTAATAAATAAATCCTGCGAGGCTGCGTTAGTTGCACGTTTATCTCGGTTTGGTGACATTTGATAGAAGACTTATAGATCCTGACGACTATGATGATGACTTTATTAATGACTATCTTCCGTCATTTAACTGCGGAATCGCCATAAAGGTGTTCATTTCCGTCGTAATAGATGTGTTTGAGATTTACCGCGTTTCACGGTGGAAAAACCTTTGAAATTTTGCTTGGCAAAACGGTGCGATAACGCAGAAGTGGCAGAGCTGCATATCGCGCCTTCGGAAAAAAAGGCGGTGGTGAATTTTCTTACTAACAATAATTTTTTTTTTCAGCATTCTGCTCCAAACTAATGAAAAATAGCAACTTTTGCATTAATATGTTGCATTATAAAATCTTTATGATTTTATTTTTAGTTATTTACATTTTTCTCTCGAGGACAGATGTTTTCAAAACCCATCAAACTCATCCTCCGTAGATACTAGGTAAATTTAAATTCATTAATGATTTTTCCCAGAACAATTTGGGCGCTTTTTTACAAGTTTCGTGTAAAGCAATTTTATTACGACGCAAATAAGTCAGATTCTTTCATAAATGTATTTAAGCTTATTTAAACCACACATACTTAAGACACAGTAAGCATAATAGGCAAAATTTCAGGCATTATTATTAAATGCGATCGGTTACTATGGTGTAAATATAATTTACGTAATAAATACATACAGAAAATGTAGAAAATATAGATGACCTTACCAAAGTAGACTTCCTTTTCGCATTTAGGGCACTTAGGCATGTTTGTAGGGTTTTCCAAAGAGATAGAGGCTCTCCTTTGATTTAAACGAACAGGAAGCTACTTGATCGTCAGTACAGTACAACCTGTGTAACTACGGGGGCTCCTGCGAAACTAAGAATGACTGTGCGGAGCGAGGGATAATACTTATTTATAGGCTATCGCTATGGGCTGTCAGTAGGAACCAAGAGGAAAACCCAAACTGTGTGTCTGTGTGTGTGTGTCTGTGTCTGTGTGTGTCCGTGTACTCGCGTTTTCTTTATATTGTGAAACTTTGGAAAAAGTTTGGAAACTTTTTAATATAAACTTTTGGAGGACGCCCCTGGGAGATAAATGTCTATTTTCTAAATAAGAGATATTTAACTAAAAACTATAACAGAAAAATATACCAAAAAAATAGGTCAACGTCATATGCTTATTAGTTTAGATTGGATGGAGTTATGAATATAATTACTTTATGTCATATTAAAACTTGTAAGGCATTATTCATTGCAGTGAGAGTAAATCCCCCTGTTTGTTCTGTGAATATAAAGTGTATCTCAGAAAATCCCTCCTGGGAATTTTATGCACCACGGAGTTTACAGAAAATGGCACGATAAATAAGAAAAATGAGCTAAGTGGCAGTTAATTTGCTAAGAACACCTAGGGCCGGTACTACGAAGCAGGGTTACTGGCTTATCAGGGTAACTTGCCGGATTTAAGGTAGTCTTGGCAAAATGTAAGTGAACGAAAATTTAAACTGTTGTACCTTAAATCCGACAAGTTACCCAGATAAGCCAGTAACCGCGCTTCGTAGTACAGGCCACTGGTCGCTAAGTGAAGTCAGAGAAGAATGGCCAGACTGGTCAGGGCTAACGGAAAGACCACAATCGCAAAACAGCTCAATACAGAACAGAAAGGCCCTTCTGAACCCAGAGTACTGTTACTGTATAGGGCTGTCTGCTAAGTATGTATGTATGTTTGTATGTATGTATGAATGTGTCATGCTTTAGTCATCACAGGCTTGACAGATCTGCACTGGCCATTCATGTGCAATATACTTAAATAAAAATTTTAAAATCAGTCCTGGTCATTTTGGGGTCTGTGATCACATGAAAATAACATTCATGGTGGTGTGACATCATTACTCAGACTACAGGGCTGAGCAGAGGAAGATCAGAAAAAAACTCAGGAGGAAGAATTTATGATCTTCAAAGTCCACAGGGTTAGGGTGTGCTGGCGTTCAGTTAACCTCATTTTTCATTATTCTGAGAATTATTCACCTAAACGAGACGCCTGGTGCAAATCAGTCACTAATGGACAGGTAATTCTGCATAAACGGGTTTTCCCTCCAGACAGGTGTGAACAGACAGGTGTGAGAGTTTTACAGCCACTGAATTATGCTGGGATAGCAAGTGGAGCGTTGAGATTGGGTGAGACCAACACAATCTGTGCTCCTAAAGCACAGTAGCTTCTTCTACCACATCAAAATAACTTTGTGGCCATTACACAGTATAGGCTGCTATGTCATTCCAAACAAAAAAAGCGGTATTCTTTCTTAAGAAGGTATCACTGCCTTCCTTTAATCCTTTTCCCACTCTCCTTGTCTGACATAATAGTATAAGTATCAAAAGACTGACAAGGAGTTATTCAACAAACTATTAAACAAGTAATGGAGGGAGGGGGGCTGGGGGGTCTGAGCACTCACCCTGCATCCACATGTGTGCTGTCTCAAGGTCTGTGTGACAAAGTGTAGGAGGACACAAATGCAGCTTTCTGGACACTGGAATAGATGGAGACAGGAAATGCATGAGTGATTTCTCTTGGTGCTCAATAACTCGTGCAAATAGCAAGCAGTGGCAAAAATCTCAGCTTTTGCGATGGATTAATGTCAGATGTTCCTTTGCTGATAAACCAATATGACAAAACAAACCTGTTGGTCCAATGATTTTTTTTTGCTTTTGCTATATAACTTCTTTTGCTAATAGCACTGATTGGGGAATATGCACCATAAAGGAGAAAACACACAGGGATGCTGGAGAGATCTGAACAATACAAGGAGAATCATACAAAGGGCCTAAGTCTTTATTTTTGGGATTCTGGTTTTGTTGCTATACGGTTCCAAAATTATTAGTGAGTTTCATTTGTTGGTGGTTTTAATCCTGGAATAGCGTTTGGTCAGCTGATGAAATTCTCGATTTCCTTTGGAAAATAATGGTGGGAGAATGTCAAGAACGATTCTTGTGAAATTTTGGATTATTCCATTAATCCAAAGCCATGTTTTCAAAGAGATCTAATTCTGCTGGTGGAGACATTCCACCTGCTCTTCTATTATTTAGTACTGGGTTTGTTGTATTCTTGATGGCAAACTCATCGATTACTAATCAGACCTTATTCTCCAACCCGTGTGACATTTGCTGGGCTTCTGAAAAATGCCAAACCAGGAGTGCTTCAAAACCTTTATATAGAATAACATTGTAAATGCTCCCGCATGGGGTGGCATAGTGGCAGGTGCAACTACACCTCTGTGACCTGAGTTCAAGTCTCCCTCATAGCTGGACTGTGGAGTTTGCATGTTCTGTCCATGTCATCATGGGGTTTCCTCTGTATCCTCTGGTTTCCCCCCACAGTCCAAAAACATACTGAGGTTAAGTAGAGATGCCCGTAGGTGTGTCTGTGTGCGTGAATGGTGTGTGGGTGTGTCATGCAATGTGTTGGCAACCAATCCTAGGTTGTTCCCTGCTTTGTTCCCATGTCCACCAAGATAGGCTCCAAACCCTGTGTTCCTCTGAATAGGACGAGTGGCTACAGAGGATGGATGGATGGATGATCCTGCACAGTGATGTTAGTCTGCAAACACTCATTAAATATCCAAAGATGGGAGCAGATATCCAGATCCTTAGTCAGCATAGGGATGTCAACAGATCAATGGCAAAAGCAAGCAATGCAAAGGACACTGAACAGCTGAGACAACAGAGACAGCAGCCTCCCCCCTATTAATGCAGAATGAAGGTTATATAGTGTTTCTCAATAGCCAGGAAATAATGCCCCGGCACCTCCCCACATAATCATCGAGGATCAATAGACTATATTTTTGTTACAGTCACAGGACAAATATAGCCTATCCCAGTATTACTCAATGTTTTATTGATGTTCTACCTGTCTGCGGTCTGTGGAAGTTTCTGGAGCATCCCCACCAGAACCTCGGATCATGTATGGCCATAGCTAAACTGAATGCTAAACTTTCTTAAACAGACGGATTATACAGCAAGCCGCCTCACCGCCTGTATGAATGCAGGTCTACAGCCATCCTCATATGAAGCCCACTGAATATGTAAGCTCACGGTCTGACATCAGTTAAACCCCCCGATTCTGTCCCCGCCGCAGATTTCAGCAGAGGTCCCATGAAGCTGAGCCAGATGCTACATCCATAGAATCTAAAACCCTCCCGATCTGTTTTGTAAACCATAATTCCTTTAAAGTACTGGATCCAGAAGTTGATGTGCTCCAGTTCTTAGGTGAGTGTTCAGCTAGGACCTGGCAACCCTGATGTATGTCTAGGAGGCTCTGCCTTCACCAGTGCCTGATTTTCTTGAACGCCATTGACCTTTTCCGTTCTTGTGATTTTTCCCTACCCAGAGGGAACTGGCACTGGATCCTGAGGGCGCATGTTGGAGCTTACATTTTTCGGTCTGGGACCAAAGCTTTGTTTGCGTGAGTTGGCTGGGTGGGAGGCTGGGAAGCTCTCGTCCCATTCTCGCTGACAGCTGCCATAGCATAACTGGGTAACCACTCCAAACACGGTCGGCCTGCTGCAGTGGGATGAGTCAGGCGGAGCCAGTGGTCTGGAGGCTCATTATAACACATTAGCCAGTAGTTGCCTCAGCTGGTTATGTAATCAGAGAACCGATCCCTTCATCCTGTGTTCATAACTGACACGTATATTCTTCACTTAATTCCTTCTGTGCTTCATCCTCCTTTTGAAACAAACTGCCATAACAAATTGCTGCAAAGCATTCTGGGAGGTAATTCAGATGCTACCACAATTTCAGAAGTATGACATTGTAAGCCTTGATGATTGCCATGAAAATAGGTTTGTGATGATATAGGATAAGATTGCAGGGTATTGTTTTACACAAGGCCTGGCTTTTTTGGGTTGTGGCAGAACAAGGTGCTTCGGTCGATGTTCTATAAGTATAAAGTGTTTGTTAATATGGACTCCATTATACAGTGGGGAGGAGCGAACAGGGGGAGCAGAGAGTAGAGATGAGGGTGAGGTTGTTAATCTTTAATAAGCAGCAGCAAGGCAGCAAGAGAGGAGAAGGTCATGGTGCAGCAGTACAGGAATTAGCTTGCAGCTGTGCTGATGCTCAGCCTCATTGGAAACCCTCTTTGTGGGCTTTAAGTGGCAAGGATCTTAAAAGGGGATATATGCTAGAGAGGTGCCCTTTTTGAACGGAATACCCCATGTCCGAAATTAACTCTAATCCTTCTAAATGGTCAAGTTAAATTCCGTTTTGTCTTATCCATCATCCAATCCCGTATCCTGGACAGTGTTGACCCTGGAGCTTATGCCAAAGTTGGGGTCCACCCTGGACAGGATGCTAGTCCACCACAGGGCATATACACATACACAGTATGGACAATTTAGAGATGGCAGCTGCATGTCTTCGGACTGTGGGAGGGCGTGGGAGTACCTGGGGGGAGTCCCACGTGACACGGGAAGAACACGCAAACTCCACATTCGCCAACCCGAGGCAGGACACGAACCCCGAGCCGCAGAGGCGTGAAGCCATGAACCAGCACTACTCTCCTTATTGATTTATCCATCAGTAAATATGGACAGAAAAAAAGCTGAATGTAGCTCGTGTTTGGGAGATGTGGAATGACGAGTTGCATGATGAAAGTTAGGAAGGGGGAGTAGTCTACTCTGAAGAAGGAGATGGAAAAAGCATTTAGTCAGCACAGACACAGGCTAGCTTTGTATTTGTGAGCGAGGCCTGGACCCTGTCCCAGAAACCAGAAACTGAGCTAGAACCCCCACTATTCCGGATAAACGGGCGTGTAGCTACAGATGTCTACAGAAGATTCCTGGTAGCTCATGATGAAATGACACCACAGCATCTGCTTCAGTCAGGGCCGTGTGTAGTTCCATAGTTTTGGATCTGTGCCAGCGTCCGAAAGGTTGTATGTCTGAATCAGGGAGCCAAACTACCCCGGGGCCTTTAATCTCAGCTGTTCCTGGGTAGCTAGCTGATCATGCTCTCTGACCTCAGCCTTTCCGAGCTTCGGACAAACGTATCTGCTAAAAAAAAACGTCTAGATGCCTGATTTCCATTTAATAGGTAGAGTATGACCATTCTGTCATGCTATTTATGGGTTTATAAACGTAGGGAGGAAAAATGAGGTCCTACAAAAAGCCATCCATTGAAATAGAATGACAGAAAGTTAATGTCCCCGGGAGTGACAGCCACTGTTTGTCACACCTGTCCCTGGTTTACTAATCAGGTACTTGAGCCTGCTGTGGGCTTGGTTCAGTTAGACCCCAGACCTATTTCAGCAGAGCAGTGAGCAGTGCTCTTGAAGCTTAGGCCTCAGATGACTCTGTCAGAGGTTTGTTTTATGGGGGCTGCATGAGTAGGTTTTTCTTTGTGCCTGTCAGCTGCCAGGGGGAACTGGCTCAGTGATTTGGGTGGCTTGGGAGTCACGGGTCCTGTTGGCATTTTGCTTCGTGCTTCTAGTCGGCTGGTCTCTTAGGTGATCCATGAACCTGGGTGCCCCGCTTCCTACAGCTGGTGAGCTGTGCCGCTGCTCTTTTGACTTTGGGTTTTATACGTTTGTGTCCTGGTTTGTGTTCCCTGATTCCGGTCCTCTGCTGTGGAGTCTGCCTTCTGCTTCACCTCATCCTGGAGCCGTCCATCCAGTCAACGACCCAGGTCTCTCTGCTTCCCTGTTTCCAGCAGCGTTGGGGCTGTTGGTCTCAGAGACCAGGAGGCAGAAGACCGGGCAGAATGGATGGACAGTCCAGGTTGAGGTGTTTGGTCAGAGAACATGTTTCTTGAAATTAATAAACATTTTAACCTACAAACTCTTGAGTCCTCTGATTGGGTTATAATTCCAATTAATACGAATAAATCAATTGCAAGAATTGGGTTGCAGTAATGAAGCTGTTATAACATTGGATATCAGAGCAGACACTACTGATAAGGCAAACTACACTTTGCTTGGCCAGAACTTTACACATACATTCAACAATTTACCTGTAGAGGAATAATATTCTGGAAGAAACCATGCAAAGCCTGAGAGAAGGTAAATGTTGTCAAGTTGGGACAGATTTAGATGTGCATATGTAGAAGGTTGTGATGACAATGGTTGACCCAGAACAGAAAGCCACACAAGCCTCTGTAAGTATTAGAATTATGTAATCGTGACGTTTGGGACAGCCTGGTTCCATAGGTAGTATCGGAAAATCCAGCATCTCCCTAAAGGCTGGTTTACACCACAGTGAGAGAACGTCCTTGTTTTCTTTTATTCATATTTTGGGCTTCTCCAGTTAGCATGTGACCCCAGTAATTACCGTTTCTGAGCCTTTAAGGTTTGAAATGGTACACAAACTTCAGTCATCACTATTAATAGCACACGTTCCTCACAGTTTTCATGCCACCTGTGCACAGTGCCCAGGTGTTCTGCTGGTACTTGTGCCCCACTGTCCCCAATGGGGGTGTCTCCTCTACACCTGTGCCTTGACTTTGGCCTGCTTTCTCTTGTGTCTTTCATTTATGTTTGGCCCCATGTGAATGGTGGGGCCAACCCCAATAACAATTTTTCATTTTAGAAATGTTTACCAAACATTACGTTTAAGGTATGGAAACATTCAAAGTGTCCAGTTTTCCTGGAGGCTGCTCCAGGCCACCATGACTGTTTGGCTGTAGCACGGTGTTCAGGTTCTTGCCCACTTTCCCACATAACTGGCAGTCAAGAACAGCTGACTAGGTCATCAACCTTAGTGGTGAGTCTGTTTATCCTTGTTACTGATCCTGATACAGGTATGGATGTCTGCTTCAAATGTACAATAAGACATGTGGCTGGAAATTGCCTCAATGGAGACGCATGGAGAGGTGTTATGGGGTAATTTCAGCTGCCACTTGGTCAGCCGCCTTCGCATTAGTCAAAATCTGAATGTGGTTATGATTGCCCCCATTTGGTGCAGAGTCTGCATCAAAGCATATGATGGCCTAGACATAGAACGATGTGTTCTCCCTCTGAAGTAGGGTCATCCGGGGGTCCGTTTGCAAGAACCTTGGCAAAGTGTTTGATTCCCTCATATGTGCAGGGATTTTTTCGTACACTTTGGGGTATATTTCTTCACCTTGCTTCATACTGCACATATTTTGCTTAATCCAGGCTAAGTTCAGCAGAATCTTTTCAGTTCCTTGCACACCTTCACTCCTGTGCTTCCGGATTCATCTCGCTGCTGCCAAAGCTTTAAGGATGAGCTGTCACCTTGCATTATCTCTAACAGGTGCTGCCATGCATGTGGAATATATATCTGAATGATGGAGACGCTCTTAGAGAAACACGGGTAAGTATGAAAACATTTTCATCCATATGTCATATTGCGTCTTTCCGCCCAAAGGGGCTGTTCTGAGATGCATTCCGCTGAGAGTTTTGTGTAGATCGTGGACTTTTAACACCCTGAGATTTACCCACACATGTGCTCCAAGCTTGAGTGTCTTACAGACATATAACACACTGTCCACACTTATGAAATGTGTGTCAAGGTGGACAAAAACAAAAATGGTATAGATGGTCAGATTGTCTGATGGTATGAAATCATTAAGGGTGAGACAGAAAACGGGACTAGGGTCATTTCCAACTAGAACATAATCATGATGTAGTAATGTTTACACAGCCATTACTCATGATGTGAGGATATTACAACTGACCTAGAAAATAGTCCAAGTGCCTACACCTATTAAGCAGCTAATAAGCCATGTATTAGGCTACAAGACTCTTCCAGAACTTCTGTAGTGTATGAGATTTATTTCCATAGTGTATAAGATCTAGAGCGTCAATTCCATTTTCGAAGCGGATGTAACTAATGTATGCTGTAAAAGCTGGAGAAATAGTTGCTGTAGTTATACACATGCATTATAATGCTGGTTTTAAAGTATGCCAAAACTTGAAATACATGAAATAGAATTAGCATACTAACATGAGAGGTCTTTCCCGAGTTGTATTGTTACATCGAGACTCAGACCAGGGGAATGAGCTTCTGAAATTTAATCATTTTGAGGCAGAAAAGTGGGTCAGTCTGAGCTGATTTGGGGCTGGTCCCTCCCAATTATTAGCATCTTAACCCTGTTACTTTAAGTTTTGTATGTCGCTGCTGTCGGACGAAACGCATGCATGTCCACTTTTGACATCGAATTGACCAATGATAAGATGTTTTATAAATTCATCTATTTAACTAGCATTTGATCGCACTAGTAAACATTTCTATTCATGATGGTCATTTGTATGGATTACTTTATATCACTAATTTTAGCTACTAACATTGATAGCTAGAGAGCTAGATAACATTATTGTTAATTGTGAATATAAAATATTATTTTGTATTTTATCAACACTGACATATTTGCCTCACTGACAATAATTCATTTTGGTCCATTTAAAACAAACTTCACTGATAGGTTTCTATTTGTGGTGCCTAGGGTGTCTCATTACATTGTTTTTGGTTTTTCCATGCTCCTGAAACAATGGATTACTGGAGATACGTGTTTTTCATTGGGCCTTTTTTATTCTAGAAGTTTCCTTGAGTTCGGGGGAGTACACTGGGGAATTTTATCTCAGCGTAAGGTGTTCCAGTCAGTTACAAGACCGCAGATTAACCACTGGATACCTGATGCCGCTCATGCTGGTTTGGAGGTCTGGGGCGTATGAAGGCTGCAGTGAAGCGAATGGGCAGTATTAGTGAGGTGTAGCAGTATTAGTGAGGTGTAGTAGTATTAGTGAGGTGTAGCAGTATTAGTGTAGGAGCACCTTCAACAAACGCCTCCTTGAAGTGTTACTCCCATGGACTTTATGCTAGAAGTTTACTGGTAAAAACTAGAATGTTTTGTGGCCCGAACAAAATCTATAAAAATCTATTGTTAGTTGAAGCGTGACAGTGATGAGCCTGGTACACTAACGCGAGTTGGGTTTTTAAGAGTGGATCCCTATCAGACAAGTTCAGGCGTCTTGTTACACTGGTAGAGAAATAAATTGCGAACACTTTACTTGACAGGGCACAAATACTTAGTAACTCACTTACTACTGAAGTACAAGTTATGAACAAATAATAAACAAAAATAGTTGCTAATTGAGATAAAAGATGTGTCATGATTCATCAATGATGAACAATGACATTAGTATTTCACTTCTGTTATTCATTACTTGCTCCTTCAGTAGTTCACAAAGGTTCACAGAATTAACTGATATAGTAACAAATACAGGAACTGCTTGGGATGATTCATTAATGATGAGCAAATATGAGATCAATATGTAACAAAGACTTCATTTGTGGTGGTTAATTAATACATATTTAATAGTAAAATATTATATTATTTGTGCCCCTTCAAGTAAAGTGTTACCAATAAAGTTAAAGGAAAAAAATGAATGAATTCATTCCACCCCCCTCGGTTTAATGATCATCAGACAGACCACAGTGCTGGTAGCTGCTGTGAACCTCCCCTCCTGTCCAGTGCTGCAGTGAGAGTAGAAACACAGCTGGAGACCACTGCAGGCCCAACTGCCTTGGTGTAAACACCTCTCAGTCACAGCACCTTACAGAAATCGCAGGACCCCCTCTGATTGGTTCCCAGGCATTTGCCTGGGATGGAGTCGCTAATTTTTTGCAGGTTGGCCAAAATTATGGTTAAATTAACTCTACTGTACATAAATCATTTACTTGTAAGCTCACAGTGTGCTGGAGATCTCTCACCTGCTTCTTCCTGCATGTACAACTTCTATTAATTTCCACCAGCATGACTTTAAAATGGCCCTAGTATGATTTTATTGGTTCACTCACAGATGCACAAGTTTTGACTGCCAGAGTGCTTCTTGGGAACGAAAGCTCTTCTTTTACTGGATCTGTAAGGGCGTGTGGTATTCATATCATTAATGCCTTACTTCACTCTTAGTCATTTCACCTTAGCTCTTAATTAGCCACTAAAAATTGGTTTAGCCTGGCTACAATTATCACTGATAGCTGGCTGACTCTCACTGGCTGAATATTTTCACTGGCACACGTTGCATTAATGCCTTTGGGAGAGGATGTTTTTCACCATGCAGATACTTACCTGCACAAGTCAGACGAGGTCACTCCGTATGTTTCATTTGTATAACAGTGTTTGCTGCTGCCAATATTTCCATATCAACAGCAATGCACCCAACTGAAATCGGCAGGTGCTTAACTTCAGTCGTCCCTTGCAGTTGACTTTATAAAATCACTCAAGAGCCGGGCACTCCCGCTTTTTCATGTAGCATTCCTGCCCAGTGCTTAAAAACATTAAACAGAAATAGACCGGAATGCAGCTTGTCTGTGAATTTTGTGTCTCTATGGAAACCGACTCTACAAAACATTGCACCGCCCTCCAGATGCAGGGAAAGACAAATGAGACCATTTCCCCAAAGATCCTTGAACACTGAGGAACGGGGACTAGTGGGTTCAAACCAGAACTCCCTCAGACCACTGAGGAATTCATATCTAAGATAAATCTCTTGCAGCTGTGGGGAGATTATGGTGATCAAAGGTACCCTTTGTTTCTGTTTTTCTTGAAGGTCAACACAGTCTATTGCTCTTATGAGCCGTGCTGATGTGCAGGAAGACTGTGGTGAAGTGGAGACACGAAATAGCTATGTAAAGATAATTGGAAATTAGAAGAATGTTCTGTAGTAGTAATTGATTGCAGCTTGCGTCGTTTTACGAAAGCCAGACTGTCAAGCGTCGTTGACGGCACCAGTCGCAAGGTTCAGGTAGAACGGCCTGATTTCTGGGCTTCTTAAGGGTGTGGTACGAAATTGCTGCTTTGTCAAAAGAAAATGAACTCAGTGGGTGAAAGAGAGTTGAGTCTCTGAATGAGACTGGATCCAACCTGTTGAGCCACTATTAAAGTAGAGATTTTAAAAATGCAATGTGCAGTGTTATTGACATTTGCTAGAGAAGGTGAAAGGACATTCTTCAGCATGATGGAGGACAGTAAGTGCATGCCTTTACCCCTCCACCTCCTACTTTTTCCATCATGTGACTTAATCCATTATATCCACCCTCCAAGCACCCCCACCCCTACTGGTTTCCAAATCATGTGGAATGGAACGACCTGTAAACCGATATCCTTCCCGCTAACTCAATTAACAAAAATATAACGTGCATCAGAAACGTGTGCATGGAATAAAGAAGGGTATAATTCCTCTAGATCCTCCTCATCCTGACGTTTGGTCCTGAAAACCTCTAGGCAGCTTTTTGTTCCAAAGTCCTGCCATGTTTCCTGTCGTGACGTGAAATATCGACGTTGAGGGAGACATCATCAGATAGTCAGCGCGATAGGCTGGGACGTGCTGTGATTAATCACCTCCTTCTTGATTTGTCTTAATGATACAAAACAAGTGAAACTGAAATCATATTAAAATGTATATAACTCGCATAAATCAGCTAATTCAGGATATTGCCATTGCAAAACCTTGGTCTACTGGTGAATAAGTATTTGACGAATTATAGATGGTATGACGATACGGCATGACACAGAGGCCGATATATTGCTGAGATGAGGGAAGCTGTATTCACTCCTCCCCTCAAATGTCTCTCTTGTCATGTTTGCTTTGTGACATCCCTGTGTTTCCACTCAGAGGAGGATCTGTCAGTCAGTTTGGCCCGGTGCGCCTTTCTTCAGAGGACACGCTGAACTTTGGCCAGGCCTGATCCTCAGACACTGAGCAGTTACGCACATGGAATCCCCATGACGCCTAGCCTTCGCGGTCCTGTGCTTCATCTCATCCTCGCCGCTCTTCACAATGTGCAATCACTTGAATCCCTCGAAGGCCGATCTCTACCTCCCCCCTGGGCACAAAGACTAGATGAAAACCTTCTTGGAGCCTTCAGGAGTCAACTGGACTGTACATCAGTAGCCTGCATCCAGAGCTTACATCTGTCTTTGCAATTCAGCTTCTGGCTTGGCAGTATCGTCGTCCGACGAGATGGAAGGAGACCGAAATGTGAATTAAATCTGACTCCATTTGTCTGTAATGGGAAAGCCACCTGGGGGGGGTGGTGTGAGTCCGATCTTTTTTTAACATCCTGATGCATAGCTGGTCTTCTGCCGTCGAAGAGGAAATGCGATTTCTGGGCTGACGCTATTCCTTCCTCCGCGGCCCCGACGTGAACAAGGCCTCGGAGGCGCGGCGGAGATGCGGGGAAGTCTGCTCTCGTAACACCGCTCCGCGTTTTATCGAGTGCTAACGGCTTTCAGGTGAATCCAGGACTCAACACACCGGCGGCTTTATAAATTTATCTGTTTATTATAGGCCAGAAAACAGAAGCGACACGCATTTCCTGAAAGATGTGCAGACTGAAGAGAACCGAATGTTTAAACCGTGATCACCAGTGATAATACCAATAAACCACATTCACCAGCATGAACGCTACAGTGCCTTGGTTACTTGCTTCTATCGCTACTAAAAATATCTACGTTTGAAGATGAACATAAAAAGGAGAATGTTATGTAAAAAAAAGACACATGCCTGGCATTTACTTCTGAGGACGGGCTGTTTAAAATGGGGGCGACACAGACGGGTAATATAGAAGTCCTAAAAACAGCGATGACAATATATCCAAATGCTCTCACTTCTCCTGTCTCCTGCAGCTCTATCTTCTGAATTTCTGCGTTTTAAAGTGAAATATTCCAACATCGCCGTTGCTGTGTTAACCCCTCATGTTGTGGAAGCACTAAGAGAGGTGGGGTAAAACAAAACACATATTTTTTTTTAATAAATACAGATACGCATTCGTCCTGAATGTTTATGATGGGGGTGGGGGGGTGCCCTATGCTGGGTTGACTGAGTGCTACACAGGCCAGGGAGACTGGGGTTGGCTGGTGGAAGGATGCAGAGAAAGGTGGGGGGGGGGCACCCAGACGGACGTCTATGGGTGTGTTTCAGTGCTGGGCATCTTCTCGTAGATGTAGCTCCCCACACCCCCGGTGTTTACACCTGAAGGTCAAAGAAAGCTGGGGTTAGTTTATTCAGTCACTCACTCACTCACTCACTCATGCATTCATTCATTCATTTGTACATTCACTCACAGTGGGAAATCAGTGATTCATGTCCACACATTTTATGGTTATATTACACATGCTGTACCTTCTAAAGTTCAAGGCATTTATTTATTGCGACTCATGGCCATTTTGTAACTGCAAGTACATAAATATCCATTTAATGTTAAACAGCCAATTTGTGTAAATAGCAGATAAAAAGTTCTCCCAGAAGCGCGACTTTATCACAAAGCTGATGTCATGTGAAGTGAGGTCAGTTCCTAAGCACTGAGTGGGTGAACCTGTGACTGATCTGTTTTTGTAAATCCCACAGTTCTCAGCTTCTGCATATTCTCCCCAGGTCACACAAGTTTCCTCCAGAATGTTCCCACGGCCCAAAGATGTGCAGTTACGCTAACTGCCGTCTGTAAACTGCCAAGTATATGACTGTGTGTGTGTGCGTGCGTGCGTGTCTGTGTGAGTGTGTGTGTGTGTGTGTGTGTGTGTCTGTGTTTTCCCGCTCGATGGACGGGCATCCCATCCAGGGTGGACAGGGTGGGCCCTCTACTACTGGGAGGCTGCTGGTGGTGGATAATAATCCCATTTAAAACGAGTTATCTGCCCTTCATTGTACACTGGGCAGGAGACGTTAATAGCTCCATTAAAACCCAGCACTCATTCACACTCTGCTCTCTTGATTTAATTAAGTCTCACTAACTGACTAACAGGACATGCACGCTGTGCCAGAGCTGTAGAGAGCAGAAAGAGCCATTTCATGAATTCGGCAATGCAAAATAACACCAGAAAACAACACATGCTACTCAGATGTGCATTTAGCGAGTGACTGCAGGTGTTCAAACTTGGTCCTCTGTATACTGCTCCAATCAACACGTCGACATGGTTTGATTATGTAGTTATGAAATAATGATCTCAGTGGTACATCTAATAACATTCTAGAGCTACAGGAGTCATAAATGGGGCAACAGGTTGTTTTTGCAGAAATGAAAAATGAAATATAATTACTTTGATTAATTTGTGTATTACCTACTTAACATTAATTGGCTATTCAGGTATGAATGGTTTGGCAATATATGTGGGCATATACTTAATCGCAGTTTGATTTGAAACATTATTATTATTATTATTATTATTATTATTATTATTATTATTATTATTATTATTATTACGCTAAGGGACAATATTTG
>JAODLC010000043.1:10886761-10918297 GCA_026781145.1 Hippopotamyrus pictus | reverse complement strand
ACCACACATTTCCAAAAAAGAAGAAAAAAAAGAAAGAAAAAAAAGAAAAAAAAGGAAAAAAAGGAGAAAAAAAAGGGAAAAAAAAACAAAACAACAACAATCATAACAATGGCAGACATTAATCACCATGGGGAGAGAGAAAAAATAATAATGATAATAATAAAGGTGGGATGGAAAAACAAAGTGCAGGGGAATGCAGAGAACAAACAACCATAACACACATACTGTAACACTCATTAAGAGGACATCAAACAACAAAACATTAATAGCAGGCTAATGATGAAGAAAAAAAAAAAAAACACATTTCCAGATGCTTCTTTTTGCCATATTCCCCAGCAACCAAGGACAGACCGGGATGAATAAGAGGACGAGACACAACATAATTTTACAAATATAAGGAAAAAAAACCTAAAAAATTATTTTGCTGTGCTACAAAGTGGTACCTTGGAACACAAACTTAATTCGTTCCAGAAGGCTGGTCGAGTTGCAATTTGGTCGAGGTCCAAGTCAAATTTCCCCATAAGAAATAATGTAAATGAATTTAATCCATTCCAGACCCCCAAATGATTGCAATTTAAACCTGACTAATGGTAAAAAGCATTAACAATCAATATAAACCTAATTAGGAACATGATTCGATTGATCTGGGTTGGGGCCCAACATAATATGCTTCCATGGGGCCCAAAATCTTCAGTGGCACCCCTGCTCACTGGTGATTCTGTTAGTCTCATTAGCTTGGGGTAATCTGGAAACTGTAAGTCTAGAAGCTGTCAGGTCTGTACGGTGAGATTAGACTTCTGGACAGACTCTGTATGTTCTCCTAGTGAGGGGACAGTCGCCTGACTCCTCTTCCCTTTTAAAAACCACTGTTGCTGACAGCTACGCGTGATACAATTAGAAGCAAGGAAAGGAGAAGGGGAAAAGGATGTCACCACACCCCCCGGACGACTGGGTCCCAGAGCTCAGCTTCAGCACCCCAGGCCCTGAGAATCGTGGGCCGTGGTTTGGGGACCGGACCTGCTGGGGCCGGATGGGGAAGACAGAGGGCTGGGAAGCAGCCTACTGGCCTGGTTTTCCTGCTAACCAGCATCTCCACCCCCGCACCAAGGACACGCTCCCAGCAGGAAACCCCTCACCTCGTCTCCCTGTAGAAGCTTGCCTCATATCTCAACTGCCTTCCTACACCCCACCTCCCACTTCTCTCCTCCCATGCTGTGAGAACTGATGCTTCAAGGCATGTTGGAAACAATTACGGAAGAGACAAAAGCTGGGCGTAGCCTGCGTTATAAATCCATAATGCAGCCCAGTGCTGCACAAAGAGCCCGCTGTTTCCGGGGTAGACTAGACCCCTCTGGCTGTGCCACAGACACATTACAGCTCCGCCTCACAAGATTCATGATTCCAGATTCTTTATTTGTCACATACACAGATATACAAGTTTCACATGTAGTAAAATGCACCCTGATTCGGTCCTGAGACTGTGCGATAAAGTTTAGCAAAGTGAGTTAAAGATACATATGAAAGGGCTCAGACTAAGGCATTGAAAACCTATAGAGAAAAATCTCCAAATAAGTATTACAATTACAGACGATATGGGTACAGTGTGCAATATAATAGAATATATGTATATCTATATTCCCACTACCCCAGCCTCATCACACAATGCAAAGGTTACCCCAATCGCTAGCCCTTTGTCCCCCAAACTCCCGTTGCCAGAGCAACCAGGCTGAAAAGATACTTATCGCCTTGGAAACCTGCAGGATGCACCGTGTGATTATCCTTCTCCTGTCGTGGAGCTCTGCACTTCCGGATCTGCTGTGGCTAATTCACGGGACTGGAGCTCAGATTCTAGGATTCCAGTGCCAAACTAAATCATCCTCATGTTTGGTTAGGGGACGATAGTGGCTTCTGAGCTACTTGTATTAATCACTCAGAATCCACAAATGTCTCGTGACGGGCGGACGTCGCTGAGAGCCCCAGGTTATGGGAACCTCGACTGTAAGAATGCAACCCATTCTGATGGAAACTGCTGATTCTCAGCCAAGCGAAAGACAAGATCATTGAAATTGCCGAATGTTCAGAGTGCAAATGCGGGACATTTATTGGGCTCACTGTGTGGGGCAGATATGTGAAGGTCAGAGCAGTAAACCATCTACAATAATAGCTTGGTATTAATAAAGATAACTATTACAGTTGTGTGAGCCGGTATGATGCCAGGCAGTAATTTAATGCATTTATTTTTGCAACGTCTGCAGCAGAATGCTAGCAGTCATGCCCTTCCTTATTTATTAAAATGGGACTGTAATACTGAAGCTGACGATGGTACATCAGCTTCATCACGAGGCACCGAAAGAGAATGCCACTCTTCCCCATCGGGAGTCCCATCTCGCCGAGCGAAACAGTATCAACACGACTGGGACAAATGTGCAAACTCAGCTGTAATCACACAGCATTAACGGAGGAAATAATGATTGCTTGTTAAACAAGAGACTCCTGGGGGCCATCTGGGTATGTGATTATCCACAGGGGCTTCTAATTGCTCTTTAATTAGCTTATTGGCCAGGATTCGCACCCAAAAGCCATACCACAGAACGAAGGCTTGTCACACTATGCTCCAGTGCTTGAATTTGATGGTCAGGGGTCGTACCTCCTACTGGAAACCAGGTACCATGGAAGTGTAAACCTCTACGCAATCAGGCAATAATCCCCACAACGAGTGAGAGGGTGAGCAACACAGTGCCAGAAGCTTGCAAACCGCTCTTTGCAAGTCGCAATTGCTAGTCTGAGAACATTGTCTCCATGGAGATTGTTCCAGACATCTTAGAGCATGGGTACTTTGAGTGTTCTACGAATGCATACTTCAGTGTGTTATGTAAGTGCTATTATATGTGAACGAATACACGTTTGTTATTCTGCAGTTAAAATAGTTGGCTTCCATTTTTTTTTGAAGCTAATGTGGGTTATATGTGCTTGCAGACATATACCCACTGCTTTGCTTAAATCTCTCACTTCTCTCAGTTACAGTGTAAGTAAAAATGAATGCCAGGTTACCATTCATTCCTTAAACCCTGAAACTGCACCCTATATAACAAAGAGTTTTATTGTTTATTAGCTACAGATTAGCCAGCTACATGTCAACATATTACATCAGAATAATAAGATGGCTTTTACGGCCTGAGTGACCAGTACAGTCAAGGTTGGTTCAGGGTAACTCCCTTAGATCTCTGGCCCCCTACAGCAAAGACCACATGTTTCAATTTCCTTTATATTTTCTTAAACTTTCTTCAGTTCTGTTTAATTATTATTCTTCGCTCCAGTGGTGTAGAAAATGGAAACAAACTCTGATTCATTCTCCGCAGCAAACGACCTTTCTTCAGACAATTACCATTCTGCTGTAAACTTGGCACTAGCTGACAGTGTTGTAAATCAGGGAAGCGCTCCTTCCTGCCTTTTTTGGATTGTGCCTCATCCCCTCTGTGGCTACAGTGACAACCACTCTTGGAACTCTCTCATCCAGAACACACAGGGGACAGACGAGCCCCCCATCCCTGAGCCTGCGCATTCCACAACCCCTCTCATTCAGTGGCACGTCCTTCAGCTTTGAAATATACTAATGACTGTACATCGTTATGGTAGTTAACCTTTACTTCAGCTCAGGACAAAAACATTCCCCATGGTTATATTCTCTGTGCCATCGCTGTTCCTTTCTGAAACCTGCATGAATTACAAATGTTTAGCTAACCTTTGATGAAACTTCCAGATTTTTAAGTTAGGATACTATAATACAGTGGTCACTGTGGAAAGTTTTACCAGGACAGCCATAACTTATAATTAGGCGCAAAACTGAGGAGATTATTACCAGGACAGCTATGGGCAGCATTAATGAGACAGCTATGAACAGTATTAGTAGGTTCTGATCTAAACTAAATAACTTGCAGAGTCCAAAAAAACAAGGGCATTCCAACGCAGTGGGCATGATCTCACCATTTCCTGCTTCTTTTGGGTTAATATTAACACAATCTTAATTTTCTTTCCAGATCTACCACCTGTTAGACTGTTCCTGGGTTGAGGAACCACAGTCTAAATGCAAGTTAGTTGGAAACAGCATTTTGGCCATAAAATACATAAATTAAAATAAAATCTAAGCTGCTGTTTTCCAAGAATTCCCACTCAGTGTATTTCAGTCTAATATGGAAATAATCAAAGGTGACATGGACTTTGGTGGAAACTGGCAACTGAATAGCATGTGGCCATTTGTATGCCTGTGAAATTGCAAGAATGGCCTGAAAGATGATTAGGTGTGATGGAGTTTATTGAAGCCAGAGTTTCATAATCCCACGGCAAAGAAATCACCCCTGTTAAATTTCCTTTTTCACATCTCCGCACGAGAGGAAAGTCTCCCTTAAACGGCCGGTGAGGTGGAGGATTGCATAATGACCCAGATAACGGGCAAGGCAGACAGGGCAGGAGGCACCGATTTAAGGCAGGCATTACATAAGACAGCCTCTGGGGGCAGTGGAGCAGAAAGAGAGGGGACCACAGAGAACAGGGAGGTGCGTGCAGGGCCTCCTGCTGAACAGGAGTTGTCTCTGCTCATTATAATGCGCAAGCTAACATGTAACGAAATCAGTTAAAGGAGTCTGAAAGTAAGACTTGTCAATAAAGTATAAAAGAAAACAAACTAAATGAGAGTAGGGGAACGTTTTGTATGGTAAACTATATAAATGAGATTTATGTTTGTGACAGACACAGTAAGATGAGCCTAAGCCAGATTTTAAGAGTCGATATTTAGGATTCCTATTGTAGAGTCTTCCCATAATCGTGAAATATGTACGATTTCCAAAAGGATCGTTTTTCTGCTTGTGTGACCCTCATTCAACCCTGACAGGTATCACATAGCATACAAGACCACGTGACCAGATCACCAGTCATTGTGTGGTCAAGCTGGGAGAGAGATGGATGTTTTCAGCTTATCTTGCAAGGCAAAAAATCCTTCAAAGGACAATGATTTATAATCGCACTGACAAACCCTTTGTTTGGCCTTGTTCAGAATCAGAATCAGAATCAGAATTTTAGAGTCAGAATTTCTGACTTTTCTCGCCATGCTTAATCCACCAACATCTAGAGATTTGGTTTCAAATCATAAGTGAATCTGGATTAAGCAAAAGGAATAACTCTCACATAAATGAACACATAAACAAAATAAACCTGAGCAATGGAATCGGTTACGAAAGAGGTAGCAATACTCGAAAATAACTTGAAATATCATAAATAACCATTTAGGGAGCTGCTAAGTGAGACGCAATATCCGCAAGTACATTTAGTGAAGTACAAAGTGAAGATTGTGATGTCATCATATCACCAAAGAAAATACAGAGTGATATAGAGTGGATGGATTTAAAAATATGTCGGCAAGAGACAACTGCAGTCAGACACACAGCACAGGCAACTCAACAGGATCCATCACAGCTTAATTAGCAGGGGCTCCATCCGCTCATTTTATTGCATTTGCTATATTAAAACATACCACACAATACCACTCTGCACACCTAATGTGTGTATGAAACAGCTTACAAGCTTTTGTATCCAACCAAAACAAACAGTTCTGTCATAGTTTGATTGGTGGGATCATGCAGAATCCAAAAATGAAAAGTCAGCAGCCAATCATTATCCAGACATAAAGCCACTTCGATAAAAATATTAATATAATTTGTTAACATTTCAATATGGCCGCCAGTCAGGCTGGGCACTTACTGTTTGTTTACATGAATAACACTCACTGCAAGTACTGTATGCTGATCTCGGCACTCGAATCTCCATAGTAAGACTCCAAAGATCCATCATAGGCCGTTAGTCTAAAAATAAGGCAAAATGCTCAAAAACAAAAAACTACCACGATGAATATGATGTCTGTGACATGAGTATTCACCCGTAGATTTCAGCATGGACGCCGTCTATACACAGAATTCACAAAGAGTTCAATATGTAGCCTGCTAAAGAATACAAGCCTATCCATTCCATTTGCACTGAATAGCAAGGGTTTCCAGCCAACCACATCATAACAACATTGGAACTACTGACCCTCCATTTTGGCAGCCTTCTTGACCACCTGCAGCTCCTTGAAACAGGAAGAAAGACATAGCCCAAAAAGAGACACGTTCAATGACATATCACAAGCCCCGTGTTTTAAAGCTATGCTGGTCAACAGCTTGGAATGGCTTTTAAAACGTAAGATACAAAGCCAGAAATTGAATTAAGGAAAATGGAATTAAATACAGGTATGGCACTTTTTTATACTTATAATGCCAAGGGAACCCCACGATAGTATGTCTGTGAGCGTGAGTTTGTTTACAATTCGAGTTTGTTTATCCATGTAAGTAAAATTTTTAGAAATCTGTTTGTGTTCGGTTAGCATCTCCTGACTGTCAGGATTTAAACTAGAACAAGAGATCAAGTTGTTTGTGTGTTTTAAACATTTTATTTTGGGAAAGTTTGAATCGCTTGTGCTATTTTCAAATGGGGGCGCAAGCTAAGGAACAGCTTGTAACGATACTTTATTAACCCCCAAGGGGAAATTTGCTTTCTCCCAACACATCCTGAGACACACGTATAGATGACAGTAAGCCCGGGGATGACAGAGAGGGGTCAGACACCTGTGGAGCTGGGTGTTAAGGGCCTTGTTTAAGATCCCGTGGACAAGAGACTGTTCTACCAAGGCCGAGCTCGAACTGACGATATTCTAGTCAGTGGCACAGAGGCTTAGCCTGCTAAGCTACATATTGGACTTTAAATGGACTTTATCTTTGTTCACGTACATTTAGCCCAGACTACCTTAAATTTGACAAGTTATCTGGTTAAGCAATAATACACACATAGCATACATAGGTCTACCAAACGAAGACTGAAGTCCTGTAACAGACAAAATCATTTTATCATATGGATCACTTATTTTTTTTATTTAATGTTTATTGTGAAATTGCACTCTAATTAATGTTAGTCTTATTTGAAATGATTAAGTCTTTATTTTTCTAATATTCTTTAAAAATCTTTCTTACATCACATCCTTTCACTAAGGGACTATTGCATAATATACATCACAATCATCCCCCACCCCGGTGCTGGGCTGAATTCGGTCCTCCTCCCAAAATCAAACGCCTTCAAATGCCACAGGTCGTATAAGTTCAGACCCAGGTTTCGTTTCCAGCCAATCATATGCTCGCTTACAGCATGCCCTTATATGCTTCACTGGCTCTCATTGGCCATAAGCTGCGTTCCACTGTAAGTCGGAGCTGGGAGTGATGTCACCCTAAGCTAACCGTGTTCCAGTATAGCAAGTCAGAAAGCCATTTAGCATTACCAGGGAACTGTTTCAAACAGCAGGATTTTTTGCTTAGCTGGATAACTTGTCATATTTATTTTACGCCCTTTATCTTCTTTCACTTACATTTAGGCCAGACTACCTTAAATCCAATAAATTATCTGGCTAAGCAAAAAATCCTGCTTTTTGAAACAGGCCCCAGTTCTAGCCTGGTTAATTGTTAGTCATTGTCAGCAATATCAGTTGATGACAACACATTACGTGGTTTTTTTGCGCATAAAAACACTATAGCAACATGTCCACAGATAGCACTGTGTGTATGACCGATTTAATGAGCCACGAATAAGTTGTAAGTGCTAATAAACAGTATAAAACTACAGCTTTAGTTTCTGTTGATATAGGGCACAGCTTCTTGATTTCTGTGGTCAGAGCTGTGTAGATTCCTCCAGCTTTCTGAGTAGGAATTCCAACTTCCGGGGGCGTTCCAGTTAAAATTCCCAACTAGGAACTCTGTTACATTTCTCCGTTACAAGTGGAATGCAGCGATAGTCAAGGACGATAGCAGCTTTCGAGTTACATTTCCAAGGCCAAGCAAAAGAACGAAAATAACAAATCTGTGCAGGGAAGTGACCATGAGTGTAAAGCTCCTGCAAGGGAGTCCTTCCCCATTTGCAAATGTCACACCATAAATTTACAGCTCCGTAACATCTCATTATCCATGTGTCAAAATCAGAGGGTATCCAACATGACCAGCTCTCCATCCACATATGCAATTAGAAGTTGATTAAGCACAGCAGTTGCTGATGTCTAATGCAATATTCTCAGGTGGTGAAAGATGCTAAATGCATTTCGTATTTTGGGGTAACAGGGGTTTTTAGACTGGTTTCACTGGAGACTTTTGACTACAAGCCCTATGTCTCTACAATGGCACTCCCATATCTGCAGTCCAAAAAAAAAAGTTTAAAAACTCCACAAACAGCTTATGCATTTCAAACCACCAAGTAAGTACAGGCTGCTAAGATCTTTTTTTAACAAATTAATTCTCATTACAGGTTATGTACAAAGTTTAGGGTTCTGTGGCAAATAGGAGTTTGATTGCTATTAGTTCAAAGATGCGTTTCAATGGAATCACCGATCAGGTCTGGTCAGGTCAAGTTGGGGGGCATGCACTGGTGCAGCGTTTTGCTGCACCCACCACGCGACTAAACACCTTGGGATCCTGGTTGGCAACCCCCCAAGGGGACACGCGGTCTAGCCCCACCCTCTGGAAGTAGCCATTCATCTGCCGCAGCCAGGTGTTACGTGGGCGTCCCCTTGGCCTGGTCCAGCCACTCGGGTCCTCAGCATCGAGGATCTTGCGAGCCGGATCACCCTCAGGGAAACGTGCCACATGGCCTTAGTGCCGTAACTGACGCTCCCTCACAATGCAGGTAATGTGCCTCCTTCAGAATCCCCTGAGCAACTGCTTGTTTGACACAAAGTCAAACTAGCGATACCCAAAGATTCTCCGAAGAGACACAGTACCGAAGGAGTCCAGTTTTCGTCTCAGCTCACTGGATAGCGTCCATGTCTCATAGCCATACAGCAAGACAAGGAGCACCAGGACTCAAAAGACTTGGATCTTCGTCCTCTTGCAAAGATATCAGGAGCGCCACACACTCCTTTCCAGCGACCTCATGACCCCCCATGCTCTCCCAGTCCGTCTGACTTCATACTGTATGAAGAGTCACCAGAGACGTGTATGTTGCTGCCGAGGTAAGTGAACCTCTCAACAAGGTCAACATTCTCTCAACTCGCAAATTGAGTCGCTGTCTGGACCTGTCGACATCTCCGTATTCTGTAGTGTGAAAAGTGTTGCGACTGGCAATGAGTGCGGCGATGAGGTACAGCCAATGAAAGCGGACGACACAGGGTGAGGTGGAATCCGAAGGGGGAAATTTAAAAAAGGTGTAAATAGTTCAGTTTGTTTAGAAACTGTTTTTAGTGTTCAAGGATGAGGTATAGAGATATTCAATTAAAGTTTACATTTCGCACGCTTGCGATTAGTTGCTGTTTTAAAATGAAATCGTGCAGGAAACATCTCTGTACACACTTATGACAAGCAGCGCCATGCTAAACTAGTGAATGTTTGTTCCTTAAAATTGTCCTGTGTGCAATTGGACAAATTTATTTGCCATACCAAATGAGAACAACACAATTTCAGTAACCCATATTTAAACTGATGTCCAGAAATCTAATTTTACTTAATATTAAAATCGTCACCTTGAAGAATCACAATTTATAACAGAATCGATTCCCCCCCCACCCCTATTATGTACAAGTACATGATACAATATTTTTAAAATGTGCGACAATAGTTTATGTTTTTTATTGTTCTCTCTTCTTTAGGGGGTATAATAAGCATAATATCCATTGCTCCATCATACCTTGATAGCTGCATGATATTTTTTGCTATGTCGTTTCTTTAGAATTAGGCTAAAAAGTCAGAATATCTTTCATTCATGAGAGTACAGTAATGTATAATAATGTAAAATTTAGTTTATTATCACCATATTTAATGTTGGTAATGTCTTACAGTGAGTAATTTATCAATGACACATTACCATATGTACGTAGACTATACGAAAATCACGTTATATTTGGGGTCTGAGGATAGCTAGGGGTGTGGGAGGGGTTTATAACTGTTATCAACAGATACCCCAACCCTAACCATATACCCCTCCTCCACCTCGTGATTAACCCCTCTTACTCGACATTGCCCCTCCCACTTGACTCTCGGCTCGCAGCTGCAACGATACGTACTTGGGAATGAGCTAAAAGTGTGATGAGGTACAAACCTTGTCCGGTCCTGTTTTCTAAGAGCTGTCCATAGTAGTTGGTTCTGAATTAAAGGTACATCATTTTTGGCTAATAATAAATATAAATAAAGCTATTAGGGTTAATCTCTAGTTTGAATATATTTTGGGCAACTAGTTATGTAACTGTACACAAATAAAATTAAAAGAAAGGCTGCCAAATATTTGCTAAATGGCAAGTTCGAACATAAGATACTTTTAATTTCATTACAAATTAATATACAAAAGACACATTTCCAGAAGCCTGATGGTGTATTTTACAAAATGTCTTTTTCTTTGTTAGGTTAAACCTTTAGGCTATAGAACGATTGTCTAAACACCATTTTGATTCATTGAAGTATGGAATAGCTTAAAATTACAAGTCATTGTATTCAAAAATTATATGCACTTCAGGAAAAGAATGCAAAAATGGCTAAAATTTCTTTGGTTTAGCAAGAATGCTAACACCGGAGCATCGTGTCTTCTGAAGCTCCCAGAAGATTGATTTCATTAAATGGATTACAGTTCGTACGTATTTGAGGGCAACTTTTAGGTCAGTCCACCACTTTCGAGATCGCTCATAAGGGCTGATATGCAGCCATCCACAGTAATGAAAATTCCTTATTATGCTATGTTTTAATAGGTTTTTACAATTAATTAATAACCCATATCATATGAATAGGCTAATAGGCTACAGATAACAGTACTCCAGAATGACTCGTGGTATCATAAATATTTATTCATTTATTTAGTGATATTTAAAATGTAAAGGTATATTTATGGTAGTTGAGAATTTAAATACTATCATAATAGCAAATAACAAAGATACGGAGCGATATGGAGCGGATGCCTTTAAAAATATGTCGGCGAGAGGCAGCCGGTCAGCCCGCAAAGCCGCCGTCAGCCTGGCAGCGTAGCCCACTCCCCAGGCTCCATCAAAGCATAATTAACGGGGGATCCTTCCGCTCATTTTATTGCGTTTGATACATTTCCCTGCAAATTCAAATGTCTTAACAGAAACAATCAACATCGCCCTGCACGATTTATGCCAAATAGATGCAAGTTTTGGAGGAGGATACCATTTCCTTACGCATGGCTGTACTTACCTAAATATAGTCCACGTATTTTTTTATTAACCATCTCGCTGCAGATATTAATAGCCTGCCTAAGCTTATGCCTATAATTTTAACAGAAGATATAGCTCAGTTTAAACGACTTCTATTGTATCAGATTTTTATTGATACAATGCTGGAAATATTGGTAGTACTGCTATAAATACTAGTATGGTGTGCCATATTATTTCACACAGATTCTAAAAAAATGTGTAGAATTTTGCATATTTCTTACCTTCGTTAATCGCTTTTGTAATTAATGAAGAACCGTGGCGGAAATTTCACCTACCGAAATAGACGGTTTTGTCGCACTTCGGACACGTCGATGCCATATTATTTCATGGAATGGAGTCGGTATTGTGAAGATTGGACTCCAGTGATTCCCGGTGTATTCCCTTCTCCGTGCTGTAAGCGCTCCTTTCCTACTACTGGGAGCATCATTGCACAGCAAAGCTCCCTGTTTGCATAGCCCCTCCCATGTTGGCCTTTTGTCAGTAGGACAGTCTGCCGATCTTATTTATTTCAGCCTTTGATTTAGCTCTGTTAATTAACAGGGGTGGAGAGGCGGATAAAACTGGCCGTTCACACTGAGGACCCTTCCTAAAATTGAGGCCCTCCAGAGCTGGGGAAAATAAGGAGAAAATTCACAATGGCCCCCCTTCACTGGTTATAAAGAGATGCAGGTTTACATGTATGGCGAGGGAAATTCGAGTTGGCTTTATTTACAGCTGACGAATGATATGTAAGGAAATTAGTATGGGATTTCGCCTAGGAAATATAAACATTGATTTTGAAGAACTAGCGTAAAACCATTTGCAAAACTAGAACAAAACATATTAAGATAATACTATAATTGATATATTTTGTTAAAAATGCCAAAATGTCTTAAATGTTAAACAGATGTTTGCATATGTTATTATTAATGTTTGTATGCAGAATGTCGTAAGTTAAACTCATAAATTTCAAAAATGCTTTGCATGTTTAGGCTTTTTTTTTTTAACATTCTTGGTATTGTTTTAGTAGCCGTGTAAACAAATTAACTGAAAACTCACAGTCAAAGTTACACATGACTCCTCAAAAATTCCTTAAAAGAAAAAGGCATATTCTGTTGTATTCAGGTGAATATTTATTTTGACCCGTTTGTGCGTTCACTTTCAAAGAAGTGTCCTTCGAATGTAGTTCTTAATGGCAAATCTTGCATTCAACATCTATGTGACCATTGCCACTTTCTGAACATTGCATGTCCTTAAAGTGATGTTATGCATTTAGAATAAGGCTGCTGTGTAAATTGTCATGATATTAACTTTTTAGGCTATTTAAGCTAAAATAAAAGCTGCATTAGAGACACAAGGCAGAGAACAAGCCTGAAATATCTTTTAATATGTTTGGGCTTATCAGGCATATAAAAGATCCCCTTCCTCTGCTATAATAATCATCATAGGAGTGATGACAGTGAAGACTAGTTCAGCTTGCTTCAGTAGACCTGTTAGGAACTGGGCTAGAATCTTGACTAGGAATTAGCTTGTAAAATCATAATGGGATTCACATACGCTACATGGAAAAAGTATTGGGACACCTGGCCATTACACCTACAGGAACTTTTATGGCATCACATTATAAATCAATAGGCATCAGTATGGAGTTGGTCCCCCCTTTGCAGCTATTTCAGCTGCCACACTTATGGTGAGTCTTTCCACAAGATTTTGGAGTGTGTCTGGGAATTTTTGTCCATTCATCCAGAAGAGCATTTGTCAGGTCAGGCACTGATGTTGGACGTTCATCCCAAAGGTGTTTGATGGAGTTGAGGTCACAGTTCTGTGTGGGCCAGTGAAGGTCTTCCAAAGCAAACTCACCCAACCATGTCTTTATGGACCTTGCTTTGTGCACTGGGTTACAGTCATGCTGGAAAGAAAAGGGCCTTCCTTAAACTGGTCCCACAAAGAATTGCCTAACATGTCTTGGTATGCATATCAAGACATTTTGGACAATTCTTTGCATCCGAGTTCCGGTCCTGGAGGGCCAGACTGCAACACAGTTTTCAGATTTCCCACCTCCACACCTACTAAACCTGGCAACTTGCTGGTCAGCAGAATAAGGTGTGTTTGAGCAGGGAAATCTTCAAACTGTGTTGCAGACTGACCCTCCAGGACCGGTTATGTGCTATGTGGGACCTTGGAAAACAAGGTTAGGGTTAGTCAATGTGATGAGATTCTCAGAAGGGATAGTCTCTAAGGGGTTAACTCACCCCCCCCCCCCGCCCCATTATCTCAGGATCTTACAGCGAAAGGCAAGTGGAAGCAATGAAATACGTTCTATATGAGCATAGGCCTGAGCATACAGCAGACCCAGAGCTGGCCCAGATGGACTCAGGCTACCATGGGCTCAGATTTCATACATGTGAATCAGCTGGGACATTGGAGATGCTTGACCCCCTCCCCTCCACTTTCCCTCCCTTTTGTCTAATCAGACATGACAGGACTCCACTCTTACAATCTCAAATGGATTACAAAGCTGAGGACAATGTACATTAGGGTACCAGGATACCGATGGACATATCACATGCGGAATTCAGGTCCGGTAAACATTCATGTCAGCATTCTCTGCTGGGGAAATACCCAATCTTCACAGGTAGCTACCTCAATAATACAAAGATTGGTTAACAGTGGAGATTTGTGTTTGAATGTGATCTCCTAACATATGTATGTTTCTTTCTAACTTACATAGTACATGATAAATACAGTACATCAAGAACACCTGAAAATGAACAATTTTATATGATGTACTATTTATCAAATTTATAATTCTTTTTTTTAACCAGACAACAGAATTTAATGAACAATATAAACAATTCCTACAAAATCAAGATAGAAAAGATTTGAAAGTACCAGTTTTAAAGGGCACCCATCTACCTTTTTGCATAGTGTGAATCATCCATCAATTAGACCGTCATCCATCCATTCATTTTCCACATCCATCCATCCATCCATCCATCCATTTTCCACAACCACTTATTCAATATTAGCTGACGGCTACCCTTCAGCGGAAAAAGAAGTTATGGAAAAATAGAGGGTGGGGGTCAGTGGGGGATTGGGATGGATATTAATGAGCCTATTGATGCTAGAGTCATTCTGACTGGATTCTGTACAGTGTCACATCAGTGTTACATAACCCTCTGTTATTACTATAGCAGATATCCCAAAGGATAGCCTTTGGTTATCAATTCCCCAAATTAAAAAAAGATGCACTTACTTACATGAAAAATTACTTTTTTAGCATTGGAGAATTATGGGCACAAAACAAAGGCTGCTAGGGGCTATTTTGCTTTATTGTTGTGCTTTTTTGTGATTGACCATGTGTTGTGAGAATTCCAAAGCTGCCCCCAGTGCAATATTAATGTAGGTAGGATATAATAATGGTGACGGAGTGCAGGTGGCAGACAACCAATAGACAAGGGAAACAATGGCAGGTTGTAGTGTTTGTCCTTGTTTTAATCAGAATAAACTGCTGTACAAATGAGAAACTGTCTATGACTTTTCGGATTATCTGTAACGACAATTACCATTTCCACATCTTTAAATGTATCCTATACATGAATTAATGCGGATAACATATATATTACAATTATTATACATTAAAATTAAATATGTTTTATATTATGTGGCCTTCAGCATCTTGTGTACAGAGGGGTTTTTTCCATTAAATGTAGGTATAAATGCACATTGCTATAGGCATGATGAACCAACTGTTCGCTTTTCTACTTCCTAGCACAGCTGTATGGTTTTACAGTGCAGTCCAACAGGGACCCACGGGCTTGAACATACTAAAAGCTATTCATAAATAAGGCCAGTGTGTGCTACATTGGCTCATAGTTCATATTCCAGTGCTCTTGAAAATACACCATTAGTTGCCTGATTTAATGTATTTTACGGGCAATGTCAACTGCATTTTTTCTGATGTTTGTACTACACTATTAGCACTCAACCAAGAAGTCAACAAAGAGAGATCATTGAACATTACAGGCTGGATGACTGTACATGAACAGTGTTGGTCAGCGACACAAATACTGTACATATAGTAGTTAAAAATGTTAGAATGAAAAACATTTCATGGTGACATAAGTAGTCCATCCAAAACAACCGTCATCATCATCAGAAGTAACAAAAGATTAAATATGACTAGGTTACCAGACGATTAGGGTATTCAGGCTATAATCCCAGATTTTACAAAATTTGGAGGTCTAGAAGAGAAATAAAAATATAAGAATGCAAATCTAACGATAAAAAAATACAATACTAGAAATGTGCCATCCACAGGGCTAACGTAAGTCTGACTGTCTACTCGTGTATAATATAAAATGAAAAATCTTTCCTTTTCAAGTGAGAGCAGAGGATAATTTGTGCTCACATCAGCTTTGATGTAACAAGAATCCATGAATGAACTTTCTCTCCTTTTTAAAATATGTATTTTGTCAATGTCGTTTGTCACGTTGAACTAATTTAATCATAGATGAAATTATACCCATGCCAGTTTGAGATAGAAGAAAAACCAGTCATAATCTCCACTGCTTGTGTTCTCAACTGGCCGCTACTTTTTTACTCCACAGGCTCCAGGCTTCTCTGAGTGATGACACACATGGAAAAGAGTGTTATTCCTTCAATCCTACCCACGGCCATGCAGTTACTCAGCTGCCAGTAGAGGTCGCTGAATGGTGATGTGAGAGAGACAAACACAACAATGTTTCTGCTATCTATGGGCCTCCGAATCCAGCTAACAATGGCAACAATGGTCCTAGTGCAATGTAGCAGTTATTTTAAGAGATCTATTTCCCTAATCATTTATGAACTATACAATGCAGTGTTTCGAAACTATGGAAAATTGCAATAAAAAGATGAGCTGATTACTCGATCAAGGCTGAAACATATTCAGTGAAGACACTTTTAAGTTGGTTATTAATTTGATCAAATATGGGGTGTGTTAACAGTAAGACTTATTGTAAAACAGAATTGGGCAACATAATTTAAATACAGCTGAAAGATCAATGCAGTATCAAATCATGAACTGTATAGCTCTTGCTCCACTGCTAACTTGTACGTGTCAATGGACATTCACTGGGAACTTAGCCAAGCTGCACTTAGCCTAGTTGGCTGTATACTTCTGATGTATTATCTGCTTTATTTGTATGTGCACACTAAATAAATAAATGCAACGCAATTTACAGTTAATCCGATACTGTGTGAATTGACACACAATCATGCCCTGTAAAACATAGGAAAGTTTCAAGAGAAAATAGAATCAAACTTGACACAAGGTCAGATCTAAGGCTAGGTTTTGGTGGACAGCAATATGGGGCGCTAGCCACCACCTTCCCTGGTGGAAAGCGTTTTTGATTTTAATGAACAATAATTACTTATTTTAAGTATGTGTACATTTAAAATGCACACTATTGTGTAATATATGAAATAAAAATGTGAGGTGGTGCAGTGGTTAGCGCTGTTGCCTCACAGCAAGAAGGTCCTGGGTCAGGTGTAGGACCTTTTTGTGAGGAGTTTCTGCTGGGGGCTCCAGTTTCCTCCCACAGTCCAAACGTGTGTGTGGTAGGTCAATTGGTGACTCTAAGTTGGCCTGGCTGTTCTTGCCCTATCCCAGATATAAAGGATACATTGTTGCATCTTTGCTGAAAGAGACCAATCCCATGATTCATTGCGTTCCAAGTTTGTTCTTGGAAGACAAGTTAAAAAGACTGAGCTTGCCAATACCACAAGTACGATCATTACGTTCTTGGTATTGAGAAACACCCCAGGTATTTGCTGGGGGTGCCTGACCACTATGAATGCATTGAGAGGGTTGCAATAGTATTGTGTAATTGCCTTGCGCCGCCATCTTGGTGCAACCATGGGTTCTTCTCAGGGTGAATCTCCATATGCGTATCTGACCGTACTTGTGTACTTGTTTTACATCATCTTCCATCGACAACCTAATGAGATCAGTCCCATGATTCATCGTGCCCCAAGTTCATTCTTCGAAGGTAAGTTAGTAAGACCACAAGGTCTTTGCGTTGTATTGAGATTTACCCTCAATATTTGACTGTACTTTTGTTGTCGTGTACCCATTTTTCATCATCATCCATTGCTGAAGACCAGTTCCAATACCCGGGGTCCTCGGTTGCAACGCCTCCACACGACATTTCAAGTTTATAACGCTCACTCCCATAAAAACTTGAGACGTGAGTGTTTCGGCTTACGCCATTAGCTTCGTACTTATGGACTATGTGGGCGAACTAGTGTGGTTGCGCGCCGCAGAAGAATATGCAGTAACGCGGCATCTGAGTGAGGGAGTTGGCATCCCTCATTATGCTTATCTACGCCATTTTGGACTGCTAAAAGCACAAGTGCTCTGATTGTGAAGAGGAAAGCCATCACGATGGAAGTGAAATTAGACATTTTTAAGAGATCAGAAAAAGTGTGTGTTTTGACTTGCACCATTATTCGGGTTACGTCACTGTCGTAGGAATGGAACTGTGTCGTAACCCGAGGACCCCCTGTACTGGAGACCAGATAGTACGAATTTGGTAAAAAATCCCCGGATCTCATTCTTGTTCCACCCAAAATGTCAAGGATACATTGGTTGCACCCTTGCCAAACGAGACCACTCCCATGATTCAATGCTCCTCAAGTTCGTTCCTGCAAAGCAAGTTAGCAAGACCGGTCTTTTATTCAGTACACTACATATAGTGATATGAAATAACGTCATATAAAACATTATATAAAAGCAAAAGAAAAAAAAAAAAAACAAAATTAAAGAAACGATAAAAAGAGAGAACGGATATTATTGGACATGACCCCCACACAAAATGATTGTGAGCTGCCCGGTCTCCGTTATTGAGCATATCGTTATAATTATCTGATTTTTAAAATGTTGTGGGTAACACTGAAGCAAATGAAAGTGACTCAAGGTAAATTGCTGATCGATTTATTTTATCCCTGGATGTGTGGCTTTCATTTAGCTAAAAGGACTGTCTCGGTTGTTTCTTTTTGCTTTCCTGTCTTGATGTCCGTGATGCTGACAGACTACTGTGTCCCAAGTTCGTTGTTGTTGCCCAGTTAATGTTGCCTCTGTCACACAAGGTGGCTAGTTTGCCTAACTTGGAAGGATAAGAATTGCCTTTACAGGTCGAATATCTAAATACTTAGATAATTTGCCAGCCCCATTTTTTATTAATCTGTTGATTTTGATGGCAATTAAATAATTATTATTTGACAATGCACCGGTATCTTGCAGGTTCTGTTAAACTGTATTGCGATGGTTACTGAAACAGACTGAATATGGCACAAATATCCCCACCTAAAATATTTTTCACCAAGCGCGTTTCTGTTCCTATAAAAACGAGGTAGAGTAACAGATCGCATTGTCAGTTAATGTGCCCTATTAGCGACCTCTGGTGGTGAAATTATTGTGCTATTGAAAGACATGGACTACAGACGCAATTAACAATTTAAAAAGTCGCACTTATGAGAACCCTTGGTGCAAAACGACGTTAGATTGATTCAGAATTTAAATCGGGTTTTGTTAAAATTTGAAATTAAAATGATCATTGTTACATTGATTTAACACTAATAAATAATGTAACGTTTACACCTAAGAGTACATTTACAATAGTGTAAAATAATGGATTCTACGGCATAAATCGCGGGGATGTTTAGTCGAGGCTCATCGAAATGCAAATAAATTACACTATATTGATCCCATAGTAAGATGTTAAAAGCTTGGAGAATGCGGGCATCGATCCCGCTACCTCTCGCATGCTAAGCGAGCGCTCTACCATTTGAGCTAATTCCCCACTGCACATCCAAACGCCGCCCTGAGACTTCTCAGTTCTTTACTATGAATTTTAGGAAAGCCACGGAATGAAGTGCTATATTTGCAGTGGAAATGGTGAAAGCCTAATGATTACTATTTGACGAATGGCATAGCATACATCAGGGTTCACCACAGGATGTAAAACAGAATATATATATAGGGTTCCTTCGAAAGAAATGTAAAAGTTTACAGCCTTAGTCCTCATGGTTTGCACTAAAACAGGGGGCGGGACTGTGGACGGTCAGCCCCGCCTGCACACAGTTTCAGGGTTGCGGGTTCAAAGCTGCACCCCGCTCTGCTAAATCAGGTTTCGCACACGGTAACCCTTGGGGGAAGAGCGCATCGTTGGTGCATTTAAAACCACGCCACGAAGGGACAAAAAAAAATCTCTATATTGAAACGTGTGTGAATTTCACCGTAGACACCCCCCTGCATCCCCGTTATTCGGGAGGATCCGTCTCTAAATGTGTACTATCCCTTTAAGCTCCCGCGTCTGGCGCACTTGGTATTAACGAATCCACCATTTTCCAAAACAGAATAGCGGTAGCTAGTAGTAACGACGGCGGAGGCGTCAGCGATCTCTCGCCGTCCCTGCACAGAGCCAGGACCCGGGGCCGTCATGGCAGCGAACATGTACCGGGTCGGAGGTGGGAACCGTCTGCTTGCGAGTCCCCCGCGTCGCACGCGCCGCCTGCTGCCGTTTTGTTGCCACCCGCTAGCGCGCAGCGGTCGGTTAGCCGCCGCCGAGGAGGAGGATGAGGACGGTGTTGTTGGTGGCACTGGCGGACGCCAGTATGATGAAGAGCATGTGGGTCTCTGGAGTGGTTTCTCTCGCTTATCGGTCGGTGGACGTAGCGG
This sequence comes from Hippopotamyrus pictus, assembly GCA_026781145.1. NCBI lineage: Eukaryota > Metazoa > Chordata > Actinopteri > Osteoglossiformes > Mormyridae > Hippopotamyrus > Hippopotamyrus pictus. The sequence continues at coordinate 10,898,318 of JAODLC010000043.1, read as the reverse complement.
CTCGACGCCGAACTGCGCTCCGGCAACTTCTGAGTTCATATCCTTTCACCGGGAGGGGGAAAGTCGCCGTAGCGGGACTTGGGAGCGGTAAAGTTGGCCGCAGACCGATGTGGCGTCTGCTCCTCGTCGAGGGTCCCGCACCGATGCCCAGCTCCCGGACGGAGTGGGTTCTGGCTAAAGCGACACAGAGGCTGCTTTTTCCGGGTTTATGTCGACCGATAGTCGCACTTGGCGGCTTTACTTGGAGTTGGTAGCTGTCGGCTCGGACCAGGGAAGTTGTAGTTAGTCCCGGTGGCTCCGTTAGCGGACCTTTATCATGCCGAGACAGACCCCCACCCACCCACACACACACTCTAACGGGGAACCGGGGAAAACCGAGAGCCCTGTCTGCAAATCGCCGGACGGCCTGGATTGTGGCTCATGTCGCCGTGATTAATGCGAGAAGTCCGGCGAAGTTACTATTACGGCTTTTAATCTGGAGATATTCTACAGTGTATTTGTACTGTTTTTAATAAGTTAAAATATGTATTTTTGTTATAATTTTTTTTAATGTGCATTGTATGTTGGTTTTAGGCATACAATAGGGCGTTCTTGTTTTTCTACAAATTTCCACATTTTTATTTTATTGCTAGTAATCCATAGTTTTGAGAAATCACGTGATTAGCTTCTGTCCTACTTAAAATTAGTTAATAGGGTTCTACGCAGTGATAGTTCCTTAAGGTACCTTTTTAGCAATTCTAGGGACTCGTACAGAAAGATGCTGTGATACTGGAGTCTGAGATTGTACTTGGACTTCATATCAGTTTAAATGATCTTTGTAATGAACCTTTTACTTGAAGGGGCAGGTCTCATGGGTCTTTGTGTCTTTGTGTGCTCTTTGTCCTGCGCTCCGTATTGTAATATTGGTGACAAGGTCCCATACATGTTTGTGGGCATCTGTGTGTCAGAACACCCACAATGCCTGGCTGTTTGACTCTAGGTTCAACTGCTCATGTAGTGATTTCTGATTTGAAGTACCCTCTGTAGACTACTTTATAAAACATCAGCATCTGTACATGATTCACATATTAGAGGTAGACAAATGTTTGATGTGTATATATGTAAACTAGCCATTTGGGCATATAGCAATAAGATTCTGTATTTCAGAGTGTCTTAAAATCATTTCCCCCCAAAGGTCTTTCATATTTATTAGAAATTAGACCAGGAAAACAGCTGTGTACTGTCACAAGTAAATTGCGTAAACTTAGAGGGAAGGTTGATAAATATTTTCTTTAAACTTTTCTGTCTCCTGATTCTGATATTTTCAGTAAAAGGGTTTTCTACCTTGGGGTATAATTACAAAGCAGCTTGGAAGAGTTAAATTATCTTTCTCAAGGTTCTTTTACTATATGCAGTTTTTAAAAATGCACTCTTGTTCAGCTCAGGAAAAATTATGTTGTTAATTATGTCATTTTTGCAAGATCCGGTTGGTGTGGTGTGATGTCACTACATACATTAAATCAATGCAGGCAGGGTATTTGAATGATTTGGGTTCTATTAAGTGCAGGCTACATATGTTTTAGACACTATGCAGTCACATATGCTGAACTTCAACCTCAGTGTCGTACATATGTACATGTCACAAAAAGTGATCTCTGTGACCTACAATGGGTGGGGTCTGTGTATGACCAGCTTCAGTGACAAAGGTCTTGTGCACATGATTGGAGGAAAGGTCTCCTTGCTCTTCAACTTCTATTGGAGGTTTGGCAGGACCATATTTGTCTGTATTTTAATTCCTATGAGATGGACCATTCCTAATTAGCTTTGGCACTATAATCTGAAGTCATTTTTTCATGTCATCTTTTTCATCTCGCAGATTATGTTTTCTTTGAGAATTCCTCCAGCAACCCTTTCTTGATCAGGAGGATAGAGGAGCTGAACAAGGTAAGTGAAGGTATATTGTCTTGCCACTGTGTCCTGTCTGAAAGATTACTTGTCAAGGGCAAAGTTAAAATTGTGTTTTACTGACATGGAGTTTTCTATAAAATATTTTTGTTAATGTCAAATAATTGGGGTCTTTGTACTGCATATATAGCTATGGAGAAAATTGACAGCAAAATTTTCAGTTTCACCCAATACTCTGTTTATGGGTATGTCTTTATGCCTTGCAGTGTAGCCTTCTGCCAGTAGAACCAGGATTAAACCAGGATTTAAAAATACGGGTTATTTTTTTTAATTATAGAGTGGTCTCTTAATTATTTCCAGAGCTGTTTTTCCACCAGCTTAACTGGTGAACTTTTATATATTTCACATTAAACTTACAATATTTTCTGGGCAAGAACACTTGTATCATCTGGCTTTTATTAGATAAAACATATGACGTTTCCTCTGTCTTTTCTCTCCCTTTATACCTATGAGGAAATCTGATTCTTGTGTCTCAGGTTGGGCTAGCTTAGATGCTGGCTTATTAGTGTGTCATTTGAAAGCCTGATGCGCTGTAACCTGCTGTCATCCAGATGGTGAAGGACACATAAGTAGGGCTGACCAATGTCATGGGAGAGATGCTCATTATAACATGGCATGTAATCTATAATATTACGGTTTACCCCTTGAAGGATTGGCATCCAGTCCTAAGGATATGATTGGGCCACACATTTAACAGCATTTTACTTGCAAACATGTTTAACTGTGCATAATAAAGCCTATAAACTATTAAGTCCCTGAGAGTCCACCTATAGTGTTCTGTCTTTCAAGAGCCTGAAGAAAATATCCATATTCCAAAAATAAGAGTGGTGGATTATGGTCTATAGATGATTTTACCCATGCCTACATAGGAACACCTTGTTCGGTCAGATGTGAGCTTACTGTGACCGCACTCTTTCTTCCAGACCGTGAATGGCAATGTGGAAGCCAAGGTGGTGTGTTTCTACAGACGGCGGGACATCTCCAGCACGCTCATTGCCCTGGCCGACAAGCATGCCCGTGAGTCCGAGCGGCACGGAAACGCTGCCTTATTTTAATCAGAGAGAAGCCAGGAGCAGTGGGGAGTCTGAGGAAGAAGCAGGGTGTCAAGAGCATTAGAGAGGTACAGGAAAGTGATGGTGTGCTAACTGGGGCAGCACAGGGCTGTGTAAAAAAGAACAGTTCAGGAAAAGCCCAAAGCAGCGAGCCACCACCCCCCCACATAGCGTTCTTAGACAGCTTTCTTTAGCTCAGTGCTATAACAGTTATGTTTATTGTATGTGTATTAATAAGGTCTTTCCGTAGTTTCTGATTTCCGCTACTGAAGTTACTGTTGATTACCGTCAAGAAATTTTTAGCCTTTCCTCTGTCAGACTGAATAACCAAACAGCACTATAGCGGTTCATATCCTGGTGTGTGGGGTGAAGGACTCTGGGTTCTTTGGTTGTCTTGGTTTGTTCTCACTGGTGGTTGAGAATTGTTAAAAGCAAGCTGTACAAATGTGTCTGGCTACCTAAGCAGCTCACACTTCAGGTGTCTGTTTTGTTGGTTCTTCTAGCTTTTTAAAAGCTGTGAGGAGTTCATGCTGGGGGTGGCCACATGTTGCCTGCTTTCTTGAGAGCCTACCAGCAAGCTACTTTGATTATGTTTTCCATGCACGCTAAAGCACATGATCTTGTGGAGAACTGTTAGCACATGTAAAGCACTCAAAAGAGTGCATTGGTATCTTAGCCTCTGACCCACTGGAGTTGTGATGTTGGTCTTCCCCGATCTCAGCAGTTTGGCTTGCAGTTCTTCACTTGTGGTTGGGTTGTGATTCATAATTGAAATATGTCCCTTGGTCAAAATGTTGACTCCTTCCATCTGTAGCTGTCCCTAACCTTAGCGTAGGGCTGAGGCAAAATGCTGGAGGAGGGGGGGCAGTTACTGGAAAAGGAGGAGCCTTACCCATTGTAGTGGCACCACTTTAAAAGTGAGGAAGGGTTACTGCATCGTGAGGGAATCCAATATTCTAAAGAAAACCACACGGCCCCTGTTACTAGTCAGTGAGTCAGGTTGTGGATAGAAGTACAATGACTGTAGGTTTTTGCAGCAGCATGTTCATGCGTGATCAAAGACGTCATGTCGAGGCTTTGGAAGTGGAGTGAGAGGACTGCAGTATAATTGATTTTGAAGACCTTTTATTGAGATTCCTGATTGTACCATGATGAATTACTATAATGACATGTGGGAACAGAGACCATCAATCAGGCTTCGCTTTTGCTCTCCCTCCTCCCTCTCTCTCTGTCCCTCTCTTTCTCTCTCACTCACACACACACACACGTTCCTCCTCCCTGAGACCAGGTGATTTCTAAGGCTGTAAAAAAGGCTGATTATGACCAATTTTGTCTAAGTAATGTGTAAAACCCAGCCTGGCATGCACCCAAATGCCCCACCCACCCTTTGCTCCTCTCTTATGATGAAAAGTCGATTAGAAAAAGAAAGAACACATGCGAGAGATGCAGAGGAGTTAGGGGTGGGGGGCAGTAGGCGGTTTTGAGTGCCTGCCTTTGACCACAGGGCTGACATGTTGCAGACTGCTGCAGCTGCATGTGTTTTTTACGGAGGGCCCACAGCATTCAGGCCTGCCTCAATTAAGCCTTCATGTTGGGCTGCCATCTTACTGCCGCATGTAGGGAATAGACGTCCACTAGCATGCATCTGCTCGGCATGTTTAGTAGACAAAGCTGAGCACACCAAAGGTGATGACATGGGTGTGTGACGTCTAATAGGGGAGCTGGAGGAGGAGATGGAGAACCCAGAGATGGTCGAGCTGTCAGAGAAGCAGAAGCACCAGCTCAGGCACAGAGAGCTCTTCCTGTCCCGCCAGCTGGAATCCTTACCTGCTACCCACATCAGGTGACTCGTACACGCCAGAACCCTGCCGCCCACATCAGGTGACCCGTACACGCCAGAACCCTGCCGCCCACATCAGGTGACCCATACATGGTGGCCCTGGGTCACAAGTCAGATGCCTCATACACGGCAGCCCCAATGTCACATTGGGTGACGTTCTGTTCCTGTATGCCCAGCATCACCTTGTCTGTAAATAGCCCGCACCTCAGCATGTGGCCCTTGTCTCTGATTGGTTCAGTCTGCCAGTTGTTAACTTGTATTTGGTGATCCTCAGAGGGAAGTGCTGCGTTACCCTGTTGAACGAGACTGAGGCCCTGGCGTCCTACCTGGACCGGGAGGTAAGCATTGCCCTCCTGCCATCATCATCATGGTGGTGTTCCTGCTCTCTGTGTGGGCTGGGCGCCGTCTGCAGCTGTATAAGCATTTTGTTCCTGAGACCCACATGTGCTCTGTGTCCTGTGTGGTTATCTTGCAGGCTCTGTTTAGACAGGGAGAAGCGAACTGCATGGAATGCTGTCTCAGGGTCACGGGAACATGGGGGACAGACAGGAAACAGTGACAGACAGAGGACAGCCTGGGCGGGCTTTATGGGTTAACGGTTTATGTGCAGGTTCTACTGCAATGTGCACTCTTTGCCTTTTTCAAAGTCAAACAAATGTAAATATTTTTGCTTTTGGATGGTAGCTATAAAAATAACATGCGGATGCCGAGTAACTTTTTCCCAAAAGAAGGCTTTGAATGAAGCTTTATGTATTTACTGGAGTAGTCGAGTTAGCAGGCTAAATTGTCCTTTGGCAAGACGAACAGACTTCATGTTATTAGACTGTGCTTAACTACCTTCTATCATTGTGCTGCATGTGTGCTGTCAGTCCAGGATGTGTGACAGTATCGCTGCTGTTGCCTTTGCCCCCCCCCCCACGGCAGGACTGCTTTTTCTACTCGCTGGTGTACGACCCTCAGCAGAAGACGCTCCTGGCAGACAAGGGAGAGATCCGGGTCGGGAGCAAGTACCAGGCCGATGTGGCCGACGCTCCAGGAGAAGGTCAGAGCCGTCGGCCTGTTCACCAGATTCTGAATAAACTCAGATGGTAGAGCTGGATAATCACACGCTAGTTGTGGAGGAGAGGCACAGACTTGCCGGTTTTTGGAATGATGAGCGCGTGTGGGTCCTAAGTGCAGGTACTGCTTATGTGATTTGGGGACATGATTATTTGTTGGCCAAGGGATTTGAACCCACAAGCAATGCAGATTCCTAACCAGTTGAGATACCACACCATCAAGCAGGGTGGCTTACTATCCATTCACTAATGCAGTGTCCACGTTTTTGCTCGCTCTCAGCTCCCTGCCAAACAGACCACGTTTTCAAGAGCTGAGAGGGAGCAAAAACGTGGACTGTCTGTGGGTCCCCGAGGACCGCATTGGGAAACACTGTACTAATGGAATTAAGAGCTTTGGCGAGTAAAAGCAACTTACCCTGTGACGTCTCCATCTGAACACGAGGGTCCTTTAGGTGTTAACGATAGAGCATTTCCCTGTAGGGGAGGACGGTGAACGGGACCAGTCCAGGTTAGAGGAGAAGGTGTGGGATCCCAGCAGCCCTCTGACGGAGAAGCAGATCGACCAGTTCCTGGTGGTGGCTCGGTGAGGGCATGCCTCGCGGAGGGCTGTGAGGTTTCTGTCTCTCTAAGCGATGCTGTCTGAAAAAGTGAGCCGAAGCTTTGCTCCGCAGCTCGGTGGGGACCTTCGCCCGTGCCCTCGATTGCAGCAGCTCGGTCCGCCAGCCCAGCCTGCACATGAGCGCCGCTGCTGCCTCGCGCGACATCACTCTGGTGAGCTGCCACTTGGGGCTCGCCACAAGGAGGTCCACTTCCCGAGTTTCCCTTTAGCTGTTCCTCTGCGGTCACCAGCTGCTGTATCCAATACCTGTAGGTTTGTTTCCAAGGTAAAGGGACTGTCCTCTGTTAGAGGGGGCGTTTTGACCTGCATGTCGGTCTTGGAGACAGTCAGCCTGTCCCGGGAGACTCGGGCAACAAGGCAGGGTGTGCTGTGGGCAGGGATCGCACAGCAGACACATTAGTTCTCCCGTCTGGAATTTTCCGGGCTGTGAGAGAGTAGCGGAGCCCCACGAGTGCTATCGGTGAATCTGTGATCCTCCCTCCAGTTCCATGCCATGGACACGCTGCACAAGGCGGGCTACGACATGTCCCGGGCCATCGCCGCCCTGGTGCCCCACGGCGGCCCGGTACTGTGCCGCGACGAGATGGAGGAGTGGAGCGCCTCCGAGGCTGGCCTGTTTGAGGAGGCGCTGGAGAAGTACGGCAAGGACTTCAGCGACATCCAGCAGGACTTTGTGAGTGACCGTGGTGGGGTATGAGAGACACATCAATCAGTGTGGGGATATTTTCGGGCGGGGTCATAAGAAAGGCCATCATTTGTTCACCGGGGCTAAGAAATATGTTTTGAACAGAATAGGGGCACTTTGGGGGTCCCCTGTGGTCCCACCCCTCTATATGCCCCTGATGCTACTGTATGTAGTAACAACGGCCACACTGTGCCTGGCTTGGTTAGACAGCCTCACCTTTGGCAGGTGCATGCTGGGATATGGGTGAAGTAGCGAGAGGAGCACAGGACCACCCTTAGGGAGTGACGCGCTTTGATCAGTCTTGTTGGTTTTTGCTGGACTGATTGATGAGGCTTACTGACATAAAAGGATTGAGAATGACTGAGGCAAATAGGCAAGTAGGAACCTGAATTTCATGTTTCCATGGAATGTAATTACTGTAATTACTCTCGCTGCTACCAGTCGCTGACCCTAATGCTCTCCCTGCCACAGCTTCCTTGGAAGTCCCTAACCAGCATCATTGAGTATTACTACATGTGGAAGACAACGGACAGATATGTGCAGCAGGTGAGGCCGGCATCCCACCTCTCCGTCACACCACCTTCTCACTCCATCTTCCTTGCGCTGGCCAGCTTCTCGAAATATAATTCTCTGCAGGCTGGAGTAGTGGGCGTATCAAAAGCGTGATGAGTGTGTCGAGAGGTTTGTGGGCATTTTGAAGGGTTAGTGGGTGTGCCAAAAGGTGGGCAAGTCGCCAGGAAGTGAATGTGGCGAAGTGGGCGAAACCACGCACATTTCCTTTGCATTTTCTGGAAGCATGTTGGTAAGTGTAAACAAGCATAGGAAATGTCTTTTGCTGTATGAACAGATATATAAAAGGCATTTAATTATAGAAATCTGTTATAGTCGTTACCTGACCTATATCTAGTAAATATCTGATCGCTGTCTGACGTAACGTTTTTTGACATCTTTTTCAGCCGGTCGAAATGACCTTTTGAAACACCTGCTGTGCTTCACACGTCACCTTTTGATATAGACACTACTCCGTTCTGCAGAGAGAGACTCATGTCTCGTCTCTTCTCAGCCCTGCCGTCTGACCCCACTGCCATCTTTCTCTCCATATTGTCGCAGAAACGGCTGAAGGCAGCTGAAGCGGAGAGCAAGCTAAAGCAGGTCTACATCCCCAACTAGTGAGTGCTGGCAGGAGGGCGGGGGGGCCACCGGAGGGATTCCAGTAGGATGTTCATGGTCAGGGGGATACCAAGGGAGATCCCAGAGGGCGCTCGTGGGAAAGGGGTGCTAGATCTTCAGGGGGTAGGTCCTCTTCTGTCTCCCAACCTTACACCTGGTTTTGTTACTCCTAGCAACAAGCCTAACCCAAACCAGCTAAGTCTTGATGGAGTGAAGCAGGGCTTGGTGAACGGTGCCGGAGCAAGTCCGGGTTCGGCAGGCCAGGCGGCAGGAGCAGGCCGGGGCTGCGAAAGCTGCTACAGTGCGTCCGGGGTGGAGGGGGGGGGGGCTCCATTTGCTTGACTACTCTGGGTGTTCACATGGGTCAAGGGACTCTCCCGTCATGTGACTCACCCGCCTGCCTACCGCCCATCTCTCTGCAGCCACAGCCTCGCACCAGTGGTACTCGTGGGGTCCACCTCTCATGCAGTGTCGCTTGTGTGCCCCCTGCTGGACGTACTGGAAAAAATATGGCGGGCTGAAGATGCCTACCCGGCTGGATGGCGAGCGGCCGGGACCCAACCGCAGCAGCTCAGTAGGTCACATCCGTAGCGATGTCTGGCTTCCTTTCCCATGCCCCCCTCCTCCTCCAGACAGTCTCCTTCTCCTGAGTAACCGTATTCCCCCTGAACTCCCATTCAGGGGACCCACGGGCAGTCTGTGAGACATGGTTCAAACCCGAGGTTCGCAGCCAAAACTAGGCAGGCCTTCTACCTGCACACGTCTCAGCTGACCCGGGCCGCCAGGAGGGCCTGCCGGGCCCTGCTACGGCCAAGACGCCTCGCCCGTGTCCCGCACGCACCCGTCAACAGCGCCGCCATCAGGGCAGAGTGTGAGCAGCTTGCGTCCTTGTTGACATGTAAAGGCAGCAAGGCCTTACGCCTGCCGCGTTTCTCATGTGACATTGGGAGGCCTTACGCCTGCCGCATGAAGACTCTGTAGTCAAGCTGATGTCATGCTGTTCCCCGGATGGCAGGTGTGGTGCGACTTCCAGATATCGTCAAGAGTCCGCTGCCGTCAAAGCCGATCGAGCGGAAGCCCTTAGAGGCTGTGGTCAAGTATCTGGGTGAGTGGATGCAGAACTTTTATTTTGCTTTACTAGTGAACCTGAAGATGAGGAATAGTACTTTAGAAAAAAACATGTATACTTTGTCTGATTCTAGAGTGTAACTTGCGTAACTGGCCTCGGTTTCTGATCAGGTGCTTTCACACCGCAGGAACTTTTTTCAGGAACCAGAATCTTTTTCAAGAACCAGGAACTTTTGTCACGTTCATACCGCAGGAACTCAGCCCCATTGTAGTTCCTCAGGCAGATCAGGAACCCTTTTCTAGTCCCTACTCCGGACTAGGTACTTTTCATTCGAACGCAAACTACTGGAAGGCACTTAGAGCAATAAACTTTATTGGTTGACAACAAGTACTGCCACTGATTGGATTATTGCATGGAAGTGCGGGGAAAAGAGAGAAAATTAGCAAAGCAAAAATCGAGCAGATGGAATTATTTGTACCTCAGTTACATTTAATGAATCCATTTTTGCTTGCATCTCTATATTTCTGCATCAGAAAATTCTTTTAATAACCAAGCCATGAACCCCCCTCAGTAACTAACAAAACGACTTGTTCATCCTCCATTGTTTTGGGGACACAGTGCAGTTTTGTATTAGATAATGTGTTTAGTTTCGCTTAGGCTAGGACATACACAAGTCCCTGGTCGAGAGCCCAGAAATTTGCAACCAAGGACCAGGTTCCGGAAATTCGGTGTGAAAGTGCCTGTAGTAGTTAATTTCAGGTCATAAACTAATAAACTTTTTCCACTGTAAGTGCTTTCAGATTAACCATGCTAATAGCTGCCAGTAGAGGGCAGTGAAAGAATTGTTTTTGAGAGTTTCTGGTAAAGTAGATTTTTCATGCATATCTACTATATGTGTAATGGTACACTAGAATCACAGATCGGTACATACATTGCTTTTGATCACAGTTGAATATGTTTTCAGTACAGTGGAGGTAAAAGAAACAACAAATAGCTTCTTTTTTCCTTTATTATACAGTGGTTTACTGAACAAAGTATAACTTAGTCTCAATACTGCTGCAGCCTACTAATAAAAAACTAAAAGGTACTTAAATAAATCAAAATAAACATTCTCTAACATTCTCTCTAATATTTATTTATAAAAATAAAATAAATATCCATTAAAGTGCACATTTAGGAAATTAGCTGTACCTGATCTGTACTATATTCACATTAGCAGCTTTCAGCTTCATACTAGAACTGTGTGACGCAAATATTGTTTCAAAAAATACAAAGCATAACAAAATAAATATGCATTATGCTGTAGCATTTTAAAAAAAATACCTGTGTTGTACTTGTATTCAAGCTTCACATTGAGACATGCGCGCGCATGCTTAGCAGTGCGGCTGCTTCTGCCCCTTTCTGAATGTTGCTCGGGAGAAAAACTCAAACACGAAGGTTCCGTATTTGTTGCATTCGTTGTGTACATATGCGTATAGTACGGAAAGACCCGTACAATACGTACGGAAATACTGTACCGTTACACTCATAATATCTACAGCCATTCCAAGTCTATGAATTTGTCATTAATCTCCTCCTTTCTTGCTGCCCCCCTTCATGACCCTGTGGCGGCTCAGAGGCCCACCCGAGCCCCCCCAAAGCCGGCCCGCCTCGCCGTAGCGCTGTTCCCACAGGCAGCCTGACGCCAATCAAGTCCTCTCCCATCCTCAGCCACGGCTCGCCCACCATCCTGGGCAAGAGGGGCTACGAGCAGCACAACGGCCTGGATGGTGAGAGGGTGTGGCAGGGGGGAGGCAGCATGGTCCGATCTGAGAAGTTCAAGGGGGGGATTCATACAGACCTGAAAGCGTCCAGCCTCAAACGGTCAAGCAGATGCGGCTGGGGGTAGTAGCACTTCTTTCTGACAGTCAGGCCAACGCATCAGTCTCCTAGTACTCCTCCCCCCGCTGTACCCCACTGACCTCTCACCCTGCCCCTCTGCAGCTCTGTAGTACCCCACTGACTCCTCATCCCCCCCCGCAGTCCCCCACTGACTCCTCATCCCCCCTCGCAGTCCCCCACTGACTCCTCATCCCCCCCTCGCAGTCCCCCACTGACTCCTCACACCCCCCCGCAGTCCC
>JAODLC010000043.1:10847563-10866185 GCA_026781145.1 Hippopotamyrus pictus | reverse complement strand
TACACAGCGTGTAGTTAGAGTATGGAATAGTCTTCCTGCTAGTGTAGCGCAAGCTAAAACCCTGGGTTCCTTTAAATAAGTTAGATAAGATTTTAACAACTCTGAGCTAAACCCCAAACGAGCTTGATGGGCCAAATGGCCTCTCGTTTTGTAAATTTCTTATGTTCTTATGTAAATAGAAGTGGAAGATTGCCGGCCTTTTCCCCACAGGCTGGTGGAGATCGCTCAAAGCAGATTCCCCGACTACTTCTCGGCGAGGGAGCGTGTGGCGGAGATGGCGAGCCGGGTGCAGCTCTTCCGGGAGCTCACTTGCCGGGACGTCCAAAGTAGGTGAGTCGCCTGATTTCGACATGAGCAGAGAAGCATTTCCTGCTGAAGGAGTCTTTTATTCTTTTATATTGCTTTATGTTTTGAACCTTTGGTAAGTGACGCATTTGCCCTGTAGTTGGTTACTCAGAAAAAAAAAAAGGGGGAAAAAAAAAGGGGGAAAAAAAAAAGAAATGTGCTGTGAATCCTGAATAAAGAAAGAATGTTGGTAACACCACCTGTTATTCTGCCAGTTTGCTTTAAGTTCCATCCCGTCATGGTGGTTACTCGGTCCTGCAGCCAGCTTTATGCGCGCTCTGCTTCTAAATCCAGCTGCTATCTCGCTGTGAAGCATCTGCTTTAGCTGTACTCCGTATGTGTGTGTGGGAGCTTGAAGCTCCATCAGACAGTCTAGATGACCACTTTTCACGTGGCTCCATGCAGACTTCAGAACTTGGAGGAGGACATCATCTCCTGCCGGGCTGGCCTGGTGGTGCTGGACTCTGTGGCGTCTGTGGTGAGGAAGGAGTTCGACCCATCGCTCCCAGGGAATCTGGCGCACCGCAGCAACCTGCTGGGCCAACAGGCCGCTACCCTCAAGTACCTGGCCCAGGAGTTCGGAATCCCGGTGAGGACCGGAGGGAGAGCGCCCCCTGGAGTTCTCAAAGGCAACAGAAGTGATGCCTTTTAATGGCCGACTGGCCTAGGAGCAATCAGAGTGACAGTAGAGATTGATGAAAGCCCTTTAAGTGCTGCCGCTCCCTCGTGAGCTTTCAGCCTGTCTTTGGATAGGGAGCGAGTGACCTGTCTGTAATGCAATACCTTTCTAATGGTATGCTGCCAGAGGACTCTGCAACCCAGCTTATGAGAGCTGCAGTACTCGCGTTCTGTCATTAGGTGGCTCTGTTTCACTTTTGAATGTTCAGGATTCTCCTTAGTGCGGGGGCATTAGGATAAGTTACTTTTTTTTTATGCATGTTTAACCGCTGGTCACGGATTAACATTGCAGATGTTCTTTTTAGAAAACAATAATAGTAGTTATTTGTCCAGTTTGTTGTTTTCCTTCTGATTACTCATTAGAGGGAAAATTCAAAGACATTTTTGAAATGCTTGTAGCAGCTATTAAGATGGTGACCTTTCATTCAGTGTTGATGTCGGTCTGCACTTAGCTCTTATTGCCAGGGCCTTCTCCTATTGCAGCCTGCCTAAGCATATGGTGGTCTTTCCCATGCAGTGATAGTAGTACCTTCCCATCTCCCGCCTCTCCTGCAGCCAGATCGCTGCGGGCCTGGATCCGTGTGGCCAGGCGTGGTTTGTTTGCACACAGTTTTGCATGAGCGGTCGTGGAGCCTAGGAACACCCCCCCCCCCCCCCCACCTCCCCATTTTCTGATGCATTAGCATCCAATCCGCTCGCATCTTGACTTCCCAACTTCCCTCAATGATAAACAGAAGGCCGTCCTTTTGGAAACATATTGCAAGGAAGCAGCGATTAATGGAGGGTATAATCAAGTTTGCTGTTTTTATGACCCTTCAAGTTTACACTGGAAGATTGAGTCGAGGTGGCTCGCCTGTTTCCCACAAATAGAGGAGCAGGGTTCCTCCTGGGCTTCCACACTAGGCTGCTGGATATTAACGATATTGCTGATATAAATCGTAATGGCTCTACAATGTGGAATCGCGGACTGGCTGCAGACCACACCGATCGTGTGTGGTGCAGTCAGTTAGATGGCTTTGTTGTGTCGCACCGTGGTGGCACGGTTGGTGCCCATATCAGGCGGACTGCCAGCCATTTGCATCCCTGCGGTGTAACGGCCGCGGCAGGGATTCCGGTTTTCCTAGCCCCCGTCCCAACGGGGGCCTCAGCCAGCTAGATCCAGAGCTGTGGGGTGGCACGGGTGCATCAGCCTGGGTTTGGGCCCGGCTGCATGCTTTTCCCCAGACGCGGCGTGAAATGTTTCTGTGATGATGGAGTTTTCATGCTGCTGGCAGTTAGCAAGGCAGTGTTTGTTTGCTGCTGTGATTCGAAATGCAGGCCACGCTGCAGGATTGACAGCTGAAACGTCAGAAGAGGACTGCTTAGACCAGCGTGACCCCACGGTTCCCAGCGTCCTCATCCTCCCCGTCCTTAAGCGTTGCATTATAAAACTGCTAGGTGTCTTTTTTTTTTTTGTTTTTTTCTTTTTCTTTTTCCTTAAGTGATGTCAGCGTGGTGTTATGTAACTGGAACATTTGTCCCAGGTTTGGTCATGGCTGGGTCATTTCATCGTGAAATCGCCCTTTCATGTTGGTTTGGGTGCTGCTGTTCACGTCTGTCATCGCTAAGGAGTGGCTCAAACTCACCTGAGGGCAGGTACGGCACCTGTGAGAGCTCTACAATCAGCCCGCCCACTTTGCACGGGCCAATTGCGGCACAGGGCCCGAGGGCTGGTTGTGGTTCTGGCTTTTGTTCTGGTTGAAGGGCAGATGTGATGTGTAATGATACCGTGGGTGTTTTTCCTGTCTAGGTCAGAATAGCGTTGTTTGTCTTGAATAAGGTCCAGCAGAGTGAAGGAACAGTCCATTTTGTAGAACCTTGTACCTTGCAGAGCCAATATAAACAAGGCCCAATGTCTAAACCTTGGGGTTTTTTAAATGTCTTTTTAAGACCACTGAGGTAAATGAATCTGCATGGGAACTCTCTTCATACATGTCTGTTCTTGACTGGTCTAGCTATTGCTGCCAGAAAGGGCCAAACTCCGCTGCTGGAACATGTCGACCAGCGTGCGTCGGGCTCGCCCTGCAGTCAGCTGCACCGTCACGGTACATCTGTGAGGGAAGGATGGGCTCTGCTGTTGGAAGCACTGAAAGTGTCTCCATTCATGCTGCCAGTGACTTGAAAATAATGCTTGGCGTGCTCTTCCGTTGGAGCTGTCCAGGGACTGCCATGTTTTCTGTCTGAAAGAGAAGAGTGGTCCATTGAGGGAATTCAGCGGGCCTGAGTCACTCTTTCCCCTGATCTACTGCTGCTTCTTTCTTTCACCCAACAAAGCATTAGGGTGCTGGGGGGCCCATGTGCTGCATACTGCGTGTGTGCCTGTCATACGGCCTGTAGATTTCTCCTTTCACTGAGCTGTGCAGGAGGGCAGTACGTCGAAAGCAGTTCCAAAATAAATGCCGAATTTCTAATAAAAGCAGGAACGACAAGGAAACGTGTGTTTGATATAATTACCCGTTTGGCCTGCAGTTGACTCTCTGAGGCTCAGGCTTTGGTCTCCTCGGTCTTCTGCCAGTCAGTGTGGAAAGATTGAACTCAGTGGAGGGCTGTAAAAGCTTTCACTCGAACCTGATTCCAGCAGAAGGTGAGAGACAGACCTGGTCTGTCTCAGCCTAGCCAAAGCTGTCTCAGCACACCAAATTCCCATGGGATCAACCTTACCTGCTGCCACAGGTACCATCTATCTTGGAATGCCCCTTCCATGCTGGCAAGAATACACCTGACTCTTGGCAGTGCTGCTGACCTGGGGGGGTGAAACAATTTCTGGCAGCTGTTGCAAATCATAAGTGCAGAATTGCTTCTCTCGAAAGGAATCAGAGTTTGGATGGAAGCTCTCTAGGACTGTAAAGGGTTCGTATCTCGCAGGTAGCGTGGGGAATCTGGTGTTTCTTCTCGCTCTGCGTTTAATGCTGGCAGCCTCTGCTATTCCTGTGTGTCTGCAGGTGGAGCTTGCGTTCTTTATAGTGCAGGTTTTTGTTGCACTCGAGCAGTGTGTCTGGCTGTTGCTTCAGTGGCTAATCTGCCCGTGTTATCTTAGCGCGTATGTAAATGCGGCCCTCTTCACGGTCTGCCTCGCGGTGCTGCGTACGTGGCCCCCACGGGACACCTGTGCTCCCTTTCCCGCTCCTTGCAGAGCGCCCGCCCGCCGCCCCAACCGCTGCCGACGCTATCTCGCCAAGCTTTGCATAACGAGGACCCGGCAGCTTCGCGTGTGTCGCAGGCGTTTGCCTATTTACTTTTTATTCCTTGGGAACCGTCAACAGGAGCGACACGGCCTCCCAGCTGGGCTCAGCCCGTCTCTGCCCTGCTAATTGCAGCAGAGATGAGTCGGTGCTTTAATTGTGTTGCTCCTCTTGCGCCAGTTTGGGCAGAGTAGCCAAAGCAGAGAGAGCGTCTCGCCAGAGGAACAGCAGCGAGGGCCTGGCACAAAAGGAGCACTGTTTCTGTGTGGAGCACGCAGCCACTGTCAGACTAAATCAGCCTCGCGCTGAACAAAAGCCGTACTCTTGAGGATTCCCTCTAATGATGACCCTACAGTAGCAGAGGCCCCTGTGAGTAGGAACGGGTCCCGTTTTTCAGCTTACAGTTAGTCTGTTGACTTTATTGTTCTAGTGTGACTTCCCAGCGAAAGAGCGGCTTTGGATCTGTCGCCGCCTTCCTAGTATTTTCCATGAAGTGGGGGCTGAAGATCTACATGGTGCTGCTTGTTTGTGGCGGTAGGCTGTACTGTGCCTGATGAAGTCACAGTCAGGCAGCGGCTATCGACGTGTTATTCCTGGCTGCAAGTCACTGCCCAATGAGTCAAACTGCAGGCAGAATCGGTGTCTTTGCTTTGAGGAAGGCGATATGTTTGTTAACAGGTGAGTTGGCTTTGTGGACCTTAGGTATGCCGTGGCTCCCTCATATCTCCTTTACTGAACCATCGGGCCTAGCCGCCACCCAGGAAAAAATCATTCATGTTGTAGCTGAGGTTTGGAAGGCAGGATCTTATTTATTTTCCAAGCAGTGGGTTTGGTTTTGGCTCCAGGGTTCCGATGATGCTGTGATTGAGACAGAAGGAGGAGCAGATATGCAACAAGTGGCAGCAGATCTACCAGGGAGCCCTGGAGCTAAAACCCCACCCTGTCACCTCCTTTGTTGCAAATCGACTTCCTTACTCCCTTCTTGATCCATTTGCTTAATTGCTGTCTCCTCCGAGCCCCACAAAACCAACTTCCAAGTACGTCAGGTAGCCACTGGCTAAAGAAATGCTCCATGCCTTAAATGTCCATGGCAGGAGACAAAAGAACTGGGGTTTTTAGGATTTATATAGTCTACTGCACTACTCTCTTTAAGGTGGCCAGTGCAAACTAGTGTGTGGAGACATCACAGTAGCTAAAGTGCCTTTGATAGAAAAGATATGGCCGGCCGTCTTTACTCAGGTTCCTGTGTTTGGAAGTTTCTCTTCAGGCTTACTGCCGAGCAGGGGTCCAAGAAGATGTAGACTGTAGATTTCTACCGCGGTGGCCTCCGACATGCTTTCATTTGAAGGGATGCGTTTGAAGACTCACAAGTTCAGTTTTAGAAACACTTCTGCTCTGTCTTGCTCACTCTCCCCATGCAATGCATGTCATTCTTTCTTTTAGGTTTTCATTTGTGCCACCAGAAGCTGCTCACTGTCATTTTATTTCCGCCGTCAGATGTTGCTGCTAGACTGACAGTGGTGAGCTTGCTATTGTGTGAATCCTGGGGGATGAATGCAGTTTTCCATCATTAGCAAAGCATGTCTGTGTTCCTTCTGTGAAATCAAAGTGGGATGAAAGGCCTACCTCATATGATTATTTGCTGTGTGGCTTCAGGATGGTTCTAGCCGGAAGCCCCGGAGAGCGGCAGTCCAGCCACGGTGACACAAAAGCCGTCCTTGTCGTTTGGAGTTTCCTCCGTTATCTTTGCTTGCACAGGTGTAGGTGAACGTGGTTGTTTGATTGCTAACATCACAGATCCCACCTTTCCGTTACAGTTAGAGGAACTGCATAGATAAAATGAAAGGAACTAGTTTTACTTTTAGTTAAATACCTGATTTTGCGAAGAAGGAAATAACTTTTAAAAAATATATAACGTGCATTTTTTTCAACTGAATAAATGCGTGATGTCCACATGTTTATTGATTCAGTGAGTTTCTTAGGCAGTTAAAGCTTTTCTTGCTAGCTCTTTTCAGCAGCTAGGTATCTGTTTATTAGTTCAATAGTTAAGTTTGCCAATTAGGACTCACATGAAGCTTACAAGAGCTTATTAGTTGGGAGAGAGAACCTGAGAATTAAAAATAAAAAAGTAACAGGGTAAAGGTATTTAAAATTGAGAGGAGAGTGGGAGGATGGTGAACGCGTTTCCTGGAGAAACAGGACGGGCTGTCGGACCCGTCCTGCTGAAGTGTGCAGTCGTCTCTCTTCGGTAATTTGCGTCCTGGAGTTAAACGGTTCGGCTTTGCCACTCCCCCTCCCCTACGGCTGTTTGTGTTTGTCTCCCTGTTTGGGGAGAGGTGACCTGTGAGCAGCGGCCGCCGCAGGCGTGTCTCAGCGCTGGCGTGTCTAGCTTCAGGCGTCTCCCGTGAGGTCCTGCAGCTTAATGCGGGCTGGGCCCACACTGCAAGACTTCCCTGGGTTTCAATCAGCAAGGCTGAATAAAAAGCCTGTAGGGCATCTACGTCGTAGCCAACAGCTATGCCTTTCTGTAGCATACCTCCGTTAGCGCCCTTTCTCGTAATCATTAATAGACGGACAAAAATAGCTGGTAGCTTCAGCTACTTTGGTGTTTTTCGTGGCTGTTGCTGGTAGCTTGTCAACCTCAAGCCAATAATAACCAGGCAAAACGGCTTCTTTCACTACCATCGCTTCTGTGCCTCGGAAGTTTCCTGGTGAGTCGAGAGTGTGCTCTTTCACCGGGATCAGAGGTTTCGGCCAGGTGCTCCGGAGGCCTTTTAGACCTCGGTGCTCGGATCACGTTACGTGGGTCACCTCTGGGCTGCAGGGTCACCGGGCCCCACAGCGTGCGCCTGACCGGGTCGCGCTGCACGTGTGTGTCCCTGGTGTCCTCCGAGGTTCGTGCCGGCAGATCTGTGGCAGCACTCAAGGTCAAGCCACTGTGAGCCACATGGGCATGGCCCTTTGGGGGTGGGGTGGGGAGGGGGGGTAGGCTGAACAGCTTGGGGCTCGCTTTCATGCTGACCTACAGAGCTGGGGTGGCCCTCGCGCGTCGGCACACATTCCATTCCGTGGGCGACAGACTGTGGGTGCAGGCTGGCTGACGTCCTGCTCGTCCCGGTTAGCCTGCTGACATTTGGTGCCGCGCACGGGTGACAGCTGGCCTGTGTCTGTGGTATCCCCCCCCCCCCCCCCGCTCGCTGAGGCCCACATGCTTTTGGGAGACCACCCGTATCTGCAGACGCATCTCCTGCTGCCGGTGTGCCCCCAGTCGCATCGCCGAGCATGCTTTACGCCTCGCCGTCAAGCGTGCACTTTCTAATCTAAGCAGCCGCTTGCCGTCGTGCGCCTTGTGCCCCCGTGTGTCAGCTGAGAGACCCAAAGTGGTCGCAGTGCCCTTGCGGCGGCGATGGCTGTTTTTCTATTTGGCGCCACCCCCGCACCCCTCGCCACCACTGTGTGGGGGTCTCACCCCCCGGCATGCTTCCTGGTGGTCTCGTCAGAAAGGGCACAGGCTCGTAGTTTCACGGGCTGCTCTCTGGAGGCGGTTAAATAGATTCCCGCCCCGCTGGATTTTCCGCCGGTGGTCGGGTCCGTGTAGCGAAAGCCGGGTGTCTCGAGACGTGCCCTTCTTCTGAACCCTCTGTGGTCCATCTGGACCTCTCCAGATTCACCTCCTCACCCATCCCCTGTGCTTATGCGGGTTCACGATGTGTGTTTCTGTAAATATTCCGCCGTCTATCTGCTGGCTGTTCGTACTGCTGCCAGTGGTGGCGGTGACGGTGGTTGTTCCCTCCTACTCCTGTTGTTTTCGCTGCGCTTCTTCTTCGGTTGTTCCGGGGTTACCTTGGACCCGCAGTGGTCCTACCAGTACGTTTCCGTGATCCAGCTTGCGGTTTGGTCGATGGCAGGAGCTGGCCCGTTGACGGCTCTGCTTGGCCGTTTCGCTCTGTCGGGCCGTCCTCGGGCACGCGGTCACTGGCCGTGTCACGGGAGTCGCCGGTTACCTCGCAGCTGTCACACCGCACCACACCTAGTACGGCGGCAGGCGACATGAGGTCCAGCAGTCGCCGCCTGCAGTACGTCCCACTCCGCTTCTCTGTGTTCCCCAGTTCACTTAAGGGTGTATCTACTGGATGTTCCTCTGTGCCCCCAACAAGCTTACGACTGCATTTACTGGATGTTCCGTTTTGAGCACCTCATTGTGTGGATGAAGGGCTCGATTGGGTTTGGAAGACGTGCGCAACGTGACTGATGAGCGGCGTTTTCTCGGACTGCGATACAGGATGTTAGGAACGCGGTAGATGAGATGCCCTGGTCCCTCGATGAAGCAGACTCCGTTGAACTGCCCCGCCCCGCCCCGGTAGTCGTCTGAGGCCCCGTTCGTTAGTGCGGCTGGCATTCCGTTTCAGTAAAGTTGTATCATGTCTGCATACATGTAGAAACACAGCACCTCCCATCCTGCACACATGTACACTCTTCTCTAACCCCTCTGAGACTCTGACTCATTCGCTCACTGGCCAAGACAACGTCAGGAAGTACAATGTGAGCAGGTCCATGGCCTAATTATGGATTAGTCATGCCATTAGTGAATCATCCCTTTAGTCTCAGACAATAGGTATTTGTGTGACTCGGAGCTTCTTAAAACCCATGTTGGGGACAGTTGTACTCGCTGCTCTTTTTTCCCCTCCTCGTTTGTTCCCCGGCTATTTGTTTATGCTTTTGTTTCAAATCCGAGCGCTCCCTAATAGTTTTGTTGGTCTCCTAGCAACAAGAATGACAACAACTTTTTTTTTTTTGCGCATAAGTCTTCAGGACACCTTCTACCCATTTTGCTTTGGACGGCATTATTCAGTGCCGCTTAAATGAAAAAGGATTAGAAGCTAGTGGGAACTGTGACATGTAAATACAGGAGGCTTTGCACACGTCTTTTTATGGCACTCATAAATTGTAAACTAAATGAGTCGATTGCTATGGAATTTGGAAATAATAGTGTTCAGCTGAACTTTTTAAAACAAGAATATCCTTGGGGGTTTACAAGTGTGTATTTATATGGTGGTAAACAAAAATCTTAAGCAATAACACTGGAGTGCTGTGATCTGAATTTAAAATTAGAATTTCCCGCAAGCACTCTGAGTGGTAAGCTGTTAAAAGTTGAGCTTGTATTAAGCAATGTGTTGGACAACAAACAAGCAATTCTTAGAAAAATCTTAGCTCTATTTTCTTTCGAAACGTTCGGGAAGTTTTTTTTTTTTTCTTTCAGGAATATTCCTGCACTTCTATTACAGGCTTATACAACTGGGGAAAATCCAGTTTTATAAAAGGGTAGCCCAGGATTAAGGGGCGTTGCGTTTTTCTCCGGGCAGGATATGACACTTTAACAGTAAACGCTGAGGGAATTGCAATGACTCATGAGTCACATACAGGAAATAGCAAAGTGACTGCACTCCTAGAGCGAGGGAGCGAGGGAGCGAGAGAGCGAGCGCCGTAACGGCCAGCACGGGCCCCGGCTTGGGCCCTGCCGATTCTCTAAATACCTGTGACTCGTGTATGAGACTCTGCCCGAGCCCGATGTGTAAATGGTGGGCCGGCAGCCAGGAAGGAGCCTCATCTTGTGTTTTTATTTTGGGCAGCCCGGCTGAAAACAAATGAAGAACAAAAACAGTCGTGGTCTTCTGGGGAGGTGGTCTCGTCCGTAGGCGCTCACCACGGCGCAGTGCGGTCCCACAGGACTTCATGAGATTACAGGATAGGGCCAGCAAGACTCCTCAGTCCCCACAGTCCCATGCCCCCCCCCTGCCCACTTCTGTACACTAATTATGGCAGCTCTGGTATGTCTTTATCCCCCCTCTTCTGTGATCCATCTGGCCACGCTTCTGTACAGAAATTAGAAGCCGCGTAACCAGCAGATTAGACGTGGGTCCATCCTCTTGATTGAATTTATAATAATGTTTTTTAAAGAAAAAAAAATCCATGCCCCCCCCCCCCCCATGATCTACACTTTTAAGTTGCCTACCTCTCACTAATAGGGTGAAACCCTTGCCCCCCCCAGCAATTTGGAGGGCTGCCTGCTGTGATATCTGGGTTTCGACTCTGACACGGCTTCTTCAGCACGGTCTTGAGCTGCAGGCAACTGGAAAATGTTCCTTAGTAATGGGTGTCAGGCAGCACTCTGCCGTCTGACATACACCGTCAGCCCAGACCCCCCCCCCCCTTCCCCAGGACGCCTTCAAACGTGCACGCACAATTCACTGTGTCAGACAGGGTGACTGCCACTAGAGGGCAGGCAAACAGTTTCTAGGGGGATTTTTGAGGAGAGTGACCATCACTGGATGGTGCAGGCAGGCCAAGCAGCCTTACTTTATTACAACTTGTTGTTAGTCACCTAATATCTGGTCTGTGTACCTACTGGGTGAGTCACGCATACGATGGATTTAATATCACATAAAAGACTCTCTGAACACAGTACCCCACTGAATTCCTGCAGAACAGCTAACGACCTAACAGGATTCTCTTTGCATAATGCATTGACAGTCTTATAGCACAGCTATGAAGCATTTCTGTGGCTTTGGTTTGTATATTTGGGCGATATATTTAATCTATTTGGTTTATGTATTTAATTTCAAAACCTCACATTTACTGTGTTTTTGTGTCCATTTAACCAGGAAGAATGCAGCCCAGAGGCAAAGATACTGTGTGGAATGTGAAGATTGTTTGAGTTTGATGGCAATTTTGTGTATTTGGTATATTGAACTTTGCATTGATCATACTCTAGATCTAATATATTAGTCATAGATTAAGTAGATAAAACAGAGGATGGATGGAATACAACAGGACAGAGGTTTATATATGTGAACTGTTTTTATTTCTTAACAGCAGTTAGAAATTTGTGCTGGCAAGACTCAGGAACCTGAATCCTTTCTGTGAGAATGTGATAAAATGTAAAAATGTAAACATACACGAGTTTCACAACCCAGGCATGCTGTGCCGACGTGCTGTGGACAGGATGCCGTTCCTTTTAGGCTCAATCTCTGGATCAACTTTGTTTTCCCGCCAAAGTAGCCTGTGGTCGAGGTTCGGCTTTTCCTGGTGTGTGCGCGCGCGTGTGTGTGTGTGTGTGTCTGTAAAGAAACACACTCTCAACCCTCTTACACTGCTGTCACTTGTATCCGTGCCACTGCTGTGCCCTAAGCCCCGGGTATGTGTCTGCAGCAAGGCCCTTAGCTTCCCGTGAACATGGTGCAGCAAGTGCCGGAATTTCAGGTTATTCCGACTGGCTTGCTCTGCCTTTCAGCTGTGCAGATTAAGAATAGTGTGTTTGGCACAAGGTTGCATATAACACACACAGATAGGAGATAAAGCGTTAACAGTAAAAACCAGACCAGGAAGGATTTCTTTCTTAATTAACTTGTTTATATATTAAAAATGAATGCCAAAGTGTTGTGAGGAAGAGAACAAAGCTTCGCCTCGGAGAACGTAATGTTTCCTGAGCTGCGCTTTGTTTATTTTGAAACATACACGTGTTTATGTGAGCGAGGCCGGTCACGTAGCAATGCCCTGCTGGCAGCCGGCATTGCACCGAACCTCATAAGGCGGGAAGGAAGGGGACGAAGAGCGTCCTCTTTGTAGGAGTTCAAGTTCCATCTCAGGTTTGGATTTGCGTTTGTACTGCCATGGATCTCAAGCTCGGGCGGCCATCAGTCCCAACGCCCCCCCCCCCCTCCTTCTTAAAGGACAGCCACACACGTGCCAGCGCTCTTGGTAGCCTGTCTTGTCGTTGCAGGGAATCTGCCTGTTCCCAGCAGGTCTTTTGGACAGTAACTCGCGGGGGCTTCCACATGCGTACCTGCTGCCACATGCCTTTGATACTTTTTATCGGTGCTTTCTGTCAGATAGGTCGGGTAGGTTGTGTTCCTCCAGCCTTGCGTTGTACAGAAGTACAGAAGCTGGGCAGAAGCTCTGTCTTGGTATCAGTTTCAGTTCCTTTTAGACTCCCGCCTTTCCTTTGTTGTGCTCTCTGCTCGATCTTTATTTCAGGGAGCAGCAGGCGTACTGGGGGTGAGGATAGGGTATAAACTTGTCCTGTTTTGTTTGTGTTTGTGTTGTCTTCCTCTTGAGCTCACATGTTCATGTTTACTCCTATTGCTAAGAGCAGTGTTGGTCAATCTGGCAGGTTTTTCCCCTGCAGGGAAAATGAGGGTGAAATTGTTTGTCAGATATTTGATTTGTTGTGTTTTGATAAAAAGGAAAATATCCGGGAACTCCCGGGTTATCGGCAAGCTGTCGGTGTGTCGTCGTGTGTCGACCTTGCATTCATGCTTGCTGCTTTCTCAGGGTTCCGCCATGCATCCACAAGATTATATAAATGAAATTGGGTCAGACCTCAGAGTTTCAGGTTCAACCGCAAAGCAAATTGCTGGAGACAGGGGATTTTTTTTTTTCTTCTGTTCTATTGATTTTTCCAGACTCAGAGGTTGTGAAAGTAAGCCAGATATTCTGTCCTGACACATTGTCCCTCCCACACTGAACCTGCACTCAGAGGATGTGTGCGCGCCTCTTTAGATGTCTGTCTTTGCGTCCTGAGCCTTATCCGTATCTTATGACACTAGCGTCACATGACATTAGCCGCGTATTCTCTGTTGTTTGTGTGTCGTGGCTGACAGTGTTGGGTGTGACAGATTCGTGCCTTCCTTACTTGGCAGTTCAGTCTTTGGTGCTTTTGTATGGTGTCACTGCTGGAACACAATACATAGCCTCCTGACTCTGAATCCATGACAGGGGTTAGGAACTACAGGATCAGACCAAGCCCCCTGGCCACCTACCATTTCATAATTACTTCTTGTCTCCTGGAAGGCCCATCATGAGTAAGATTAATAGCAATGCTGTTTTCTTTCCTCCATTCTTCCCCCCTCCCCCTTTCTCCAGGTTGTTCTAACCAATCAGATCACCACAAACCTGAGTGACCTGAAACCTGCGACATCTTTTAAATGGAACAGTCTGGAAGGTATAAGGACCTTTTCTCAGTCCCTCAGGGCGGCCCTTTTTCACGTGCAGCTCAGTTGCGACGTCTCACATTGCAGTGTGTGTTTCATTAAAGAAACACGTCACTAAAGGCCAGTTGTCCTGTCTTGCTGAGAAGAGACGTCTTTGAATGTCTGGAGAAGATTTTCACGTTGGTCTTTAGAGACAAAGCGCCTGTGTTTGGTTTGAACTTATTCAAGGTTCTGCTAATTTAGGGCCCCCTCGACACAAACAGTGACTTTTCTCTTCTTTTTTTTTTTTTTGACGTGTTTATAACAGCAGTTGTGTTGTCATTTCTCAGTATCACAGACTTGCACAATCCTGGAGCTCTGTGTGTTTACAGTTATCTTACACTGATCTCTCTTCCCGTCTGTCTCCTTCCCTGCATTCTGCATGTGTCTGTGAGCGTTTCAGCGTCACCTTATCTGCGCCGCCTTCGAACATTCCCACTTCCCCACGAAGCGTCTCCGACGAGCGGTCAGCACATCTCCAGACCTCTCGCCGTCGGTTCCCAGCCACTGGGGAAGTCCAGAGGAGAGCTGCTGTTCCCAGTTCAGCTGGGCGGCCCATTTACTCGGCTCTCCTCGATTTCGACTGAGCGCATTGTCCGAGCAGGGCTCGCCATGACCTAACCTGTGAAATCTCCGCGGGCTTCTGCTTGCCTGGTGGCTCAAGGTGCCAGGAACTTAAGCTGATCCAGGGGTGACGTCCACCAACCTGGTGGCAGTAACTCTGCAGCCCTCCTATAGCAACCCCCTAATTCCAGTTGCTGGGTTCCTGAGGTTCTGCAGGTACTTAGACGTTCACTAGCTGGCGGGCAAGTTAATACGCAGGTGAGAAAACCCATGGGTAAGTTAAGGGGTTTTTTTTCCTCTCTGCAGCCTCCCCCTCCCCCATAGTCTGCCAGGATCAACTCTAGACCTACATCATGGAAAACCAGCATCATTGCCACTCTGTTTCCAGAATGTTCTGGCGCACCTTTTGCCCCGCTGGCGCTCGCGATCGCTCACACATGGGGACTGGAAGCTTCTCTTCAAACTTTCCACGTCCTCTCCGACGGCGCTAATGCGAATCTGGGAGGATAGCGGAGCCGTAAGAATGCGTGTTGAATGAAAAGCAGCTTCCTGGGGCTTTGACCCAGCAGACACCTGGGTTCCGCTTCAGAACCGACAGGCAGACTGTCTCAGCACTCTTAATGAGAAGCCGGGCGCAGTTTGCAAATGGGCGCCTGCACCATTATGTCCAGCGTATAATTGCTCTTTCCAGCCAAAACGCAAAGTCAAAACCTCGACGGCACCATAATGCTGCAGTTGCCACTTTCCCCATGCTGTTCCCAGCAGCCTTACCCACGCAATGTCCTCTGCAGATCCGCTAGGTGATCCGTGCTCTCCAAAGAGGATCCTCGCCTCAAAGAGGTAGGACAAAAGGTGAAACATTTTTTAATGTTCACAACGACATGCGGTTTTCATGGCATTTATGCTTTTCGGGCCTCTAACCCTCTGGAATGTGGCGTCGAACCTCCAGCCACCATCAGACCCCCATCCATCCTGAGTTCCTCTGCAGCTTCTCACTGTGGTCAGGAGATCCAAACGTTACCTTTTGCATCTTTTGGTAGTAGTTTGACCTGTGGGGGAGGGGGACCTCGGATTTATACAGGTCTCTGTTTCACAGGGAGAGAACATGCCCTATAAAGGGGGCGTTTGGCCTTGAGGTGGGGGCCAGGCTGTTCGCCCCCCTCTCCCCCCCCATAAGGATTCTCTAGCAGTGATATTTTGCCGTGCCTTTCCCCGTTTTTATACGGAGTTTTGTCCCCCCACCCCCAACTACCACAGCCCCCGGCAGAGCGTTTGCTTCTGGGAAGGCCCTGGGAGGGTCACTCAGGGTGTGGACGGACTGTTTATGTTGGAGAGATGGAACAGCATTAGAGTGAGGGCCGCACTGATAGCATCCTGTCCTGTGGGGGCCCTTCGGAAGCCTGCACCCTGCGCGCCGATTGTTTAGTCTACCCTTGGTCCCCCTCACTCCTCATCAGCTGGGCAGCAGTAAAGGGATGTGGGACGGTGGGTTGCCCTGTCCACCCCAGCCTGACCCGCCCCCACCCGCAGGAAGCCCTCGGAGCTGGATTAGAGTGTATGCGACGTGGTGAGCTATTCTGCAGGCTCTTTGTAAGCCCCTGCTTCCTTGAAAGGCCCGTCCTCTGTCCACCCCCCACTGGAAAGTTCCCTCCTTCTTGTCTTCTTGGCCTTTGTGTCTTCCTACAGCCAGAGGAATCAAGTCCGTTTACTCATAGGGGGGGGGGGGGCGTAGCGTGCACTGAGGAGCTTCTGAACAGTTTGGTCCTTGTGCTTGAAGGTCGAGTGAGTATTCTTTGGAGCTCTAGGTTGCTCCTTGGACTGCCTGCAGAAGACTTAAAGCAGCTTATGGCCATCTGTGAGGCAGCTTGGGGCCCTTTATTTTAATTTTGGAAATTGAGCCATGTTTTAAACTGACGGCTTGGCTAATACGTAAACAGCCGTTCGTTTCAGGAAGAAGGATGCAAAAACACGTTATGTAACTGCATACTTTAGCATATTAATCAAGCTGCACGCCAGGAGTCTGTGCGGTCTTTACTGCTCTCCCGTTATTGATTACCAGGATGAACCTGGTCACAGCCCCTTTTCACAGGCGCGGTAACGTGCAGGGAGAAACGTTAGACAGCAGGCCATTAGCACCAACGCCTCTCAACGCTTGTAAAATAAAACGGCAAGCAATTAGGTTTAATAACACCCACTGCTGTATCTAGAGCAGGATGCTGACTAAATGGGGATGTCCTCAGTAATTTAATATTTCACTTGCTACTTGTTGAAGAGAACATTTGTTATCCTCTCAGAATATTAAGTAAATGGGGTTTAGAATAGCATGATATAATAGTGTACAAGCTTTCTGATGTTCTGCCTTGGTTTCTCTCACGTCTTATTCGGGTGTTCTTAAAGCGGCCATGTGATCTTGTCTGTGTGTGGTGGGAGGTGAGTTCTGATATCACGCCCCAGACAGCTGGGCCCGGGTTCGAGTTTCCCCCCTTGTTAGTCTGAAATTTCAGCACTGAAGTTGATAAACGACTTTGCTCTTTGTCTTTACACATGTACGGCTTCTCCTCCTTCCGGCCTTTTCATGTTATCTCGGCTGAGGAAGAATGTTAATTACATGTTTTTCATTTAGTCCTGGCATGTCGCAAGCAGCGCTGGGCATGAGGGGACTGAGCACAGAGGCGAATTGTTATCTTTGCTGTTAGTGCCGATGTCAGCCTGCTGGTCAAACCCAATGTAACATCAGACCCCGGCCACGCGGATTACAGGCTCTGCAACCTGAGCCATTGAGTTAACATGCAATCTGTACTTGGAAAAGGTTTCACTTCAGTAGCAGAGATGTGATGGATCAAAGCAGCATTGGCCATTGATGGGTTCTTGCAAAATTCATCGGTTTTATGCCGAATTCTCACTTTGAGTTTGCTGATGTAAATCAATGACGTGTTGAAAGATACGCATAGTATCTGTAGGCCCTCACCCTAAGAGCTATTCATCTGAGGCACTGAAATCAAATCCGACTCCCTCTTCATAGACCCTTGCCCTAATGCACCTCTGTTACTGTGTTGTAGGATCTTCCCCGGCTGCAGAGGATTCTGGGTATGTGACAGCTGCGTTGGGAAATACCTGGAGCCACAGTGTCAATACACGCCTCATTGTCCAGTATGTAGACGCTCACCGCAGACAGGTAAGCCGTCACACTCCCAGTTCGGCGTTCTGAGATGCCAGGCAGTTTGGGTGGGATCCCTAAATTATGGCCGCCGTACCCATGAGGTTAAACACTCTCGCTGAGCACTGTCCCCAGTGTGCTTCCGTCTCTTTCGTCGGGATCTACACGGTGTACAGACTGAAAGCTCGTGGCTGCGGGTCCTCAGTTGACTCTGTTTTTATTTGTTCTTCCTTTCCATCTTTATTCTCCCTCCCCCCGTTTGCTCTGGGTCCCGTGCGGAGGCAAGTGAGGCTGCCATCCTCCCCAGACTCCCTGCGTTTGCGTTTGAGCCTTTCAGCAGCTGAACAAACAGGCGTGCTGGACCCCCCCCTCCCCTGCCCGAACACAGTGAGCTGACTGCATGCTAGGTGCTTTTTAGAGGTGTGGCTGGGGGGGGGTTAGTCTGTGGGATTTGAGGAAAGCGGGTACTGCAGGGGGTTAAGTTGTGGTGGAGTGAAATGACCAGGCCAGCTGATCTGCTCTTCTTGTTCGTTCTCCTGCTGTGTGTGTGTGAGTATGTGTGTGTTTATGGGTTATGTATATTTTGCATTGTGGGGACCAAATGACCATTTTTTTCAGTCCAATTAAGCTCAGTTCTATAAAACACTCTTACTGCAATCAAAAAACTAAATGTCAAGTTTTCTGCTTGTTTACTTTTGGTTAAGGTTAGGGCTGGGTAGGGGTTAAGGTTGTCATTGTTGGGATGAGGGTTTGTCCCCTAGGAAATAGCAGAGTCCCCATAAAGGTATTGCGTGTGTGTGTGTGTGTGTGTGTGTGTGTGTGTGTGTGTGTGTGTGTCTGTGTGTCTGTGAGAGAGAGAGAGAGAGAGAAAGTAGGAGCAGGATGAGGTAGAGAGCGGGTGATGCTTCAGGATCATAAGGGCAGGAAACAGTTGCCTGGCCGTAGAGCTGATACAGCCAGAGAACAAATGGGGGGGCCGACACCCAGCCTGGACGGTCACGGAGGGCAGGGAGCAGGGGGTTCCGTGCGGCGCAGGCGGTGGGGGGCGGTCGCCTTCAAACGCCATTGTTCTTCTTGTTTTGCTTCTTGTCTCCGCTCGCTCCTCGACAGACTTGTTTATGGGTGACGCTAACCTTCCGGGGCTCTGTATGAACAGTTAACTAGCTTTGGTGGTTTGACGCTTTTTTGGGGGGGGGGGCGTCGTGTCGGAGCTCCTTGGGCAGCACTTTTAGGGTTTTCATCACCCCGCTTCCGCAATGCCTTCCTCCTTTCCGCGTTCTGCAGAGCTTCCCCACGCGTGTCTGCGTGTCGCTGCTGTGAGAGCTCAGCAGAAACGGAGGGAAGGCAGCGGAAGGCTGGAAGTGAGCATCTAACATCGTCAGCGGAATGCAGCAAATAATAGGATAGTTGTCCTGATGAATGCTTTATATGTCTCATATTCATTGGGGTATATAGTGTATCAGTGGATAACGTTAGCAGCGTGTTTATGTATGCCTGAGAAATACCTGCTTGTAAACACATGGCAGTAGGCCTCAGTGAGGTCCTCTTTCTCCTGTCCTTTCGGACTCTCCTGACAAATACACATTTGTATTATTTTTATTTGCTGGGGTCAGCAAACCCCCCCTCCC
>JAODLC010000043.1:10830293-10844677 GCA_026781145.1 Hippopotamyrus pictus | reverse complement strand
GTCTCTGGGAGCCTTATTTGGAGCCCCCCCAGTGCGAATGGCGTGGGAGTGAAGGACACGGAGGAAAGCCCCAAGGTGCCCCGCCATTGTGGGAAAGGCCGCGGAGCCCGTGATGGGGGGGGGGGGGGCTGCTGGGGCCACAGAGAAAGGGCCATCTGCTGGCTTTAGCCCCCCACCCCCTAGCTCAGCCCAGCCCACCCCTGCGTTAAAGGGCAGGAGAGAGTGAGGAAGGGGACAAGGGACCGTGGGCCCTCCTGCACTGTGGGAATGCGTGTGTGCGTGCGCATGTGTGGGAGCCGCGGGCCCCGGCCAGGCTGCCCTGAATGGCTCTCCTCTTTCTCCCCTCTATCTGTGAATCCGCTGTGTTAATCTGGGCTTCTCCCCACAAGTGGCCCTTTGATGTGAAAGGAGAGAGCTTCCTGCTCGCTCCAAACAGGGCCCTCCTATCGATCTGCGCTTCCTTCGCTGAATGCATTAGGCTTTTGATAGCCTTGTAGGCCTGCATAGCGTACAATTGGCCTCAGAGTTCTTTCACCGATGCCCCCCCCAGCACACACTCACACACTTTTCTAACCATCCACTACCATCACCTCGCACCCTAACCCAGGCCTCCACCACAAGAAGCTCCTCTGATTGTTCTCCCTCCTTTTTTAAGGACTGTATCATACTTGGGGTTTTGGGGAACAGAGGCTGGACGTGTAAGGACCTGTCATACGGCCTCATCTGTTCTCCATTCACATTTGTATGTAGTCTTGGTTTTGGCTGCTTTCGGGAGAGCAGGAATGCACATGGGGATGGATGGGAGTGTTCTGCGGTGTTTCTCGGGGACCCGCGTGTGTTATTTCTTCTTAATTACCACTCTGCTGGTTTGTTTTATTATTCCTTTGCCCCGTTCCCAAGCCCTCGCATGCGTTGCCATTTTTGTTGTGCTGCCAGTTCACCCCAGTCAACCCCGCTGGCTGTCTGAACCCCCGAGATGCGCCTCTGACCCACGTCTCCGGGGGCTGGGTCGCTCGTGTTCCTGAACCCCATGTCTCTGGAGCACCATCCTGTTGCTGCCCCAGAATCCACAGCGTAGGGGTCGGTCACGTGACCTGAAACTCATATTGCCATGTGTTCAATGTTTTTCCTGGAACTTGGTGGATCTCACTCTGGAGTTCCTCTCTTCTGGGTTTAGCAAGGCTCTAGTGTAACACAATTTGTGGGACAGGTACTGTGAATTTTGACTTCAAATCCAGTAATAATTAGCAATACATTCAGTGCCCTTGGTACGTGTCGTGAAAAATGTGTAAAATTTAAAAATATATTTTTCATGATAACGTATATTTATCATTATATGCTATCATGCTCTGGTTCATCTGAGTCCATTGTAGACTTCAGTTTTTGTCCTTCAGGGTTCGGTTTCTTTACTTGTGGAAGCCCTGCCCTAGTGTCCTTGAACGGGGTATCTGAATTTTTTTCAACAGAATCCAGCTGAATAAATGGGAAAAATTCGAAGGTGCTTTGGGCAAAATGGT
The DNA here is from genome assembly GCA_026781145.1 of Hippopotamyrus pictus. NCBI lineage: Eukaryota > Metazoa > Chordata > Actinopteri > Osteoglossiformes > Mormyridae > Hippopotamyrus > Hippopotamyrus pictus. The sequence goes on along the minus strand of JAODLC010000043.1, from coordinate 10,843,160 downwards.
TTGCTCGAGAAACTGGAGGTAATCTGCCGTTCAGCTTTGCCAGTGTGCAGAGTGAGATCCTCGGAAGACGTTGCCGTTCCGGCCCCACCAGTCCGTGGTTAAATTTTCAGAGATGTTCTCACCCCTCTGGTACGTCCTTCATGCACCTTTCCTCTATGTTCATGCTGGTTTCCAGCCGCAGTCCAAAAATGCCGCTCTGAATTTCCCTGAATGTGTGAAATTGCCTTGTGATGGACTGCAGTCCCCTATTGGCTACAGACTTTCTTCCTGCTGCTCTATAACTCCTGGGATAAAACCTGAGCTGCCCAGGCCCTGATTGGATGAACAGCTGTGCAGAGGGTCAAGAAAAGCCTCTCCTTTCTGCTTGTTTTTCACAAAAAAAAGCACAAGGGCAGAATAGTGACTTTTCCTCATGTCTTATGGAACATTTGCCACCTTTCGTGCACCTACTGTGAGTGATCATCCAAGCCTGTACCTAGCTTCTGTGATCAAAGGGCCTTTTTCTGTTTTTTTAAATAGTACAACCCTCCATCAAATGGCCAAATAGAAGCGGAAACCATATTGTCTGGGCTGAGATTAAGCACGCAGCTGTGACGTGACCATGGGGTCTTCAAGCTGAGTTAGGTGGTTTTCCAGTTGCTTTCTTCTGTTCCTTTCTGCCTGACTGGGTTAAATTTAAGTTTGGCAGTGCGGTGTTAATGTGTTTATCCCTTGGAGTTTGATCTGTCTTGGGGTCACCCAACATGAGAGAGGAGTAAGAAGTTTTCTGGGTATAGATGCCGCCTGTTGTGGTTTTATTGAGCTCTGTTTCCCGTTCTCTGTAGGCAGACAGTGGGAAAAGTTCCCAGGATGGCTGAAGTACTGGCTGCCAGTTTCGTTCTGTGAGTGGTCCTCTGTTGGCCAGAGACCAGGACAGTACGTTTTGGGGGGGGGGGGGGGTGTGGCTGGCGGGCTGAGCTGGACAAATAAAAGTGAGGAGGGTTAGCAGATGTCCACCACGAGGCGACCGCAGTCCTGCCAAAAAATTACCCTGTCCCCCGTAATCACCCCTTCAATCGGCTCTCTGCTGCTGTTCTGTCAGTAGTGTAGATTGTATTAAAGATTTTTCAAATGATGATGATTTCTGTTACCAGGAAAAGAGAGTGGCAGTATTTATTTGGGGGGGGGGGTGTCCTTGGCACCTGTGTAGCCTGTTAGGGCCACTGTATGGGGAAATGCTGAAAACCTGCATCGATCGCTGGTTTCTTTTCTAAAAACCCCCGTCCCCCCCCCCAAGTCTTATTTCACTCCGATAGTCATTTCTGTGTTGTGTAACCTCCCTGCTTTGTGGGGAGACGTTTCATAACCGCAGTGTGTGACATTGGCGTAAAAAGGCCAGAAAGCAAGCGGAGATGCAGCCAATCAGCGTGCCGTGGGAAACCACTGAGCCACATGGCCGTTGAGGAGCCGGCGGTGCGGCGGCCTTAGCGCCGTGTCACGCTTAACCGTTCGCCACCACGTCCCAGAGGTGAAAGTGTGTATCAGAATTACAACAAGGAGCTGACTGATCTGTCCATCCACATTATCCAGGGCTGGGCTACCGGGCCGGGGCTGGGGTACACCCAGTATGTCTAGCAGTGCGGAGCTGGGGGGAGTTCCTGAGAGAGACATGATGCTGCCCTGTGGATCAACATGACTCCTTAGCAGATCGAGAGTATGCGCGTCTCCCAGGGGAGGGGACGCCGGTGGGGCCACGTGTTGAGGGGGCGCCGCCGTCGGGCCCAGCTGTGGGGACGCAGGAGCCCCAAGACTCGCGGCTTTTACCGAGCTGAAGGGGGAGGTTTTTATTGGAGAGGTTATAGGATTTTGCCCAGAACGACATTGCCAGATGGAAGCCATCTTGAAATAAAATGAACGCAGATATGCTTTTCGCAGCGTGTTTGTGCCAAATGTACGCAGGCGTTTTCCTTTCTGTGTTTTTTTTTCCCCCTGGAAGATGGAGGTAATCAGCCGAATGCCGTCCCTGGTTTGTTGTGGTGGCCGCGTTGACTTTAGCCTTACGGCTCTAGTGGAGCAGGGTGACCCTTTGCCTTAGAGATGCTGACCTGTGGGTCACTGGAGTCATCTGTGTGCTGGGGGAGGGGTATATATGAATGGCACCCTTTCCTCCCATTGGTGTGATGTGTGTCTTTTACCCCATTATCACTACGCCATTAACGGCAATATAACAGACTCATTGTTCGCAGGGCTATTGGCGGGACCTGAGAAGCTTGCACTAGAATGCACGTGTGGCCATGCCAAGATGTGCGATTCGGCACTGGCATGTTGCACGATTGTCAGCACTCGGTGCCAGACTAATGGGACATTTATCACCACGGCTTCTGTTTCTCTTAGAAGCCGTGTGGCCCGCACCGGGGGACCGCCGTACCTTGGCCTACCTTGGCCGTACCTGGTTTTCCCCTCTGTGGCTCAGGGTCCGGGGTTCAGCCTGGGGTCACGCGGTCTCATTCATCTTCCCCAGCTGAAAAGGCCATAGTGTTAAATGGATTAAGGGTTAAAGAGTAAAATGCATTGTTTACATCTGAGGAGTCCAGCCCAGGTGACGGTGGTGGTGTCGGATGTCTCTCTGGCCCGCTTTCAGAAAAACAAAGCTCAGTATAATCAGATCGACTTTATAATAATAAATAGCCGATGTGTATGAAGTCGTTTTTCCTTCCTATTTATTAGTGTCATCCACTGTGAAAACTGCCCATCCGCGGGGAGCCTGGCGCCCCAGCACGGGCAGGCGGTGCCTGAGTGAGCGCCGCTTTGGGTGGCATTGCGGTCGTAAGCGCCGGTCCGTGGGGGAATGCTTGTGCGCCTCGCTCCCTATCAAGCATGAAGGCACGAAAACGGTCCCCTCGTGCTATAAATAACCTAATATAAACACTGCTGCTAAGTGAACCAAAATGAGCAGATAACCAAAACAGGCCAGAATTTATTGAAAGCAGTTGTACAAATGTAACGGTCCTGCGCAACACGGAAATGGGCCCTGTCCTGCAGCCCCATGCCCTCCCCGTGCTGAAGATGATCACTCTGCCTTCTGAGCAGCATTATGGAGGGGGCTAGGCTCACGCCCCGGCGCCGTGCGACCCGCTCAGCCACCGGACCCAGGCTGACGTGTCCTGCACATGTTGAGACGCGTGCTCCGCCGTCCATCCCGCAAGCAGGAGCTGATTTATGGACGATGGTGCGAAAAGTAAAACAAATCCTTAAAAACCTACTCAGCAGTTACCCTTAAATATTACAGCTGCTGTAAAGTGTGGGATGGAGTTTGGTAGCATGATGGTGCAGTAGCTTACTGGCACGAAAAAGGACAGAATATGTGACTGTGGCTGCCTGGAGCACAGCCGTAAATCGGACAGTGTTACCCCGGGTTCACTCCTGTGCCCCCCCCCCGAAGACACTACCTCCAGCTCCCAGCCTTCCTGCAGAACACATCTCACCCATTTTATTCCGTTTAAGTGGCTCACACCACCCTCCCCCCAGTCTCACACTTGCATACCCAATTACTGCAGCTCCCCACATGGGGGCTGGACACTCCTTGACCCCCACCCCCCCCCCCGCCTCGGCACTGGACAAAAAACCGGGGAAAATACATTGTCTGTTAATCCTAATTCCGTACCTCAGTGTGGAGTGAATGTAATTTTGTTTCTCTTCGTATAGTGTGCCCCTGTTGGTGACTCGTTTGAATAGCCCTCGTTTAAATCCCCCGTTATGTTATGGTGCTCCTGAGGGCGGGGCAGCCCCCAGCAGCATGAGCGGGCGGAAACCCAGCTCCGCGTGGGGCCGACTCGCCCTCATTCTTCAGGACCTGTCCTGCTGGGTGCTGGACTGTCAGTTCAGGGAGGGTGGAGATCACTTGCCGTCTGTCTGTCTGTCTGTGTTTGTCTGTCTTTCTGTTTGTTTGTCTCCGTCTGTGTGTTTGTCTGTCTTTCTGTTTGTTTGTCTCCGTCTGTGTGTTTGTCTGTCTTTCTGTTTGTTTGTCTCCGTCTGTGTGTTTGTCTGTCTTTCTGTTTGTTTGTCTCAGGCACTTCTTTGGGGGATGCGTTTCACTACACGGCTGTATTTTCACTTTTCATTCTGAGCTAGACTTATCCTTTGCCTTAATTTGTCCTGCCACCCAGGAAGGGTGGTCTGATCTGCAGAACATTAAATCCAGTTGCCCAGAGCTAGAGACCAAAGCCTTAAACTCCTGACACCAAGCTGAATGTATGATGAAGTGGTTTCCTGTGTCACGGAGCAGGGTCCTGCCAGAAGGCCTGGCCCATGCATTATAATCTAGGATAACACAGGCTGGAGCACAAATATACGCTGCTTTAATTTCTCTGTTTATGTAACGGGTCTTAAGCGAAATCCTCGTCTAGTTCTGCTCAGTTCTAGGTGCCATGTTTTCTGATTAATCATCAGGGGGGTTGTTTATGGTAAGGACTAATCTGTGAACAAATATTTTATGCTGGTATAAACACAGAAAATACACATTGTATTTTTCGTTTTGGTCAGCTGGCTTTTCCCCTTCCATTTTCCCTTTCTCATTTGGGGGGGAAAAAAAAACTGAGGTTCACCATGATTCTGTTTTTCATTAATGTTGCCTAGTAACTCTGCAACCCACGCAAAAGCCTTGCAAGCTGGAATCCATGGTATTTTAATCTTTAATTCAATATGTGCCTGTATGTATTCTCCGGAGCCATTGTGACTCTGGGATGTGTGATAGGAGCATCTGCCCAGTGTGCCACTTGGTCTGTATGGTAAGGATCGTCGACCTTTTTTAAAATCTGGTGTCATACGGCCCATCACCATGGCAACATCCTTGTCTCAGTACTTATCCTCCTTTGGTCACCTCCTGCTCTGTAGGATGCATCAAGCATGGGTACGGCAACGCTATCTCTGAAGCTTTGGCTATTTCGTCTGAGAATGCTCACAGGCACTGCCAGTTAACTGCGATTTGAGCTGGTATGACATCTGAAACACAGGGGTGGTCTGTCTCAGAATATAAGTCTCACTATGCCTAGTCTGACCCGGGTCACGTTTGGCGACGACGAAGGGCCATTCTTCTGCGGAGCTGGAGGCCATGCAGAGCTCTACTGGGACCCGTCTGTACCAGCTTGAAAAGGGAGAAGGGGCTGGGGGCTGGGCGGATGGCTCTTGCATGATTTGTGGATTAGGCCAGGGTCACGGTGGATGAATGACCTCGCCGTCCTCCGCCGTCCCGGCTTTCCGTGGCACGGGGCTCTATGCCTTGGTAGCCTGCTAACCCCAGGTCTGATTTTGGCCCTGGGAGAGAAGAGCCTCTCGCTGGGTGTCCACAGGAACCACCGCACAAAGCAGCACCGCTATACTGTACAGCTCTCACAAATATATATGGTGCCCTGCTGGTGTTTACTGCTCAGCTCCGCCCCCTAGGACAGTATAAATGTATTACGGGCAGCGCGCGTCATGCTCAGCCTCGACGGGCATCTTCATTAACCTTTAGTTCAGGCAACTGCGGTGTCGCGTGTCACCGGTACCAGATGTTCGCCTGGATTAGCAGCGCCTCTCCGTGTCCCTCCCTGCACCGAGCAGCCGGCTAATCAGGGCTGCCCTTCTCTCACCGCTGTTTGTTATGTTTAACTTTTTCTCGCTCTGTGGTTTCGCCTTCTCAGTCCCAGTAACTGACACTCATCCCTTCCCACTTACTCGACCGCAGTCTGGTTTCGTTTTTGCTGCAATTCCCTTGATGCACCGTAGCTTGGTGCGTGTCAGGGAGGGGGATTCTGGACGGGTCGGCGCTTTCAGAGTCGTGGAGCCGGGCCTGTCCTAGGACTAGGCTGGGAGCTGCTAGCTCTGCTTGGATAATTAAGTAGCAGTTTAGCATTACACTTCACTGTTTAGCATTACACTTCACTCACTATCATATTTACTAGTATAAGAGTAATTTCTGCTCACAATAACACAAAAGGGGGAGTGACATGTAGTGTGGTATTATATGTCTGGCAGTGTGTGATACGTACGCCGGTCTGTATTATGGTAGGATTCTCTTTTGTCGAACTAGACGGTGAAAAAGGACAAAACAACGTACATGGTTCGAGGCTTGATTTCTGGAAACTCCGCTGAAGCTAAATCGATGTATAAAGAGACTGGTGCAGTTGTCGTACTTCTGTATTCAGACCGGTTAGGGTTAGTACAGTCATTGTAGTCCTGTATTCAGTAGATTAGCTGGGTGTGTGTGGGACTCGGGTGGGGGGTCGAAGGCTGCTGTAGAGTTTTCCCTGCTTATTGTAATTGTCCGCGGGGGTGGGGCGTTATCAGTATCGCTACTGTTTGAGGCTGCGATGTTCCCATGCCAGACAGGAGTGTTGCTGCCTGTTGTGGGGGAGTAAAGTTTGGAGGGTTTCTTGGGGGACAGGTGAGCCTCTTCCAGACGCCTTGGGTAGTGAAGGGGCTGCTGTCTTTCTGGTGCATGTGAGGGCCTCTGGGAAGCTCCTAAGCTGCCAGTACCCAGAGTGCTTTGCTTGTGCTTCATCGCCACGACACCCCGGTTGGGAGGTGGCGGGCGCACAAAGACCGCTTGTGCAGTGGGGTCTTGGAGCCGCGGTTATGATGGTGTGAAATATGCAGCCTGCTGAAGGGGAAGTTTACAGCAGGGGAATCTCTGCGCTGAACGTCCGCACTGCTTTCAACTCATGCCCATTCGAGTTCTCAACTGGCGAAACGCCCCACCCCCAGAAATATTCAGCCTGAACAGATGGCTGCAGGACCTAGGGCATAAGACGGGGCTCCATGTGCTGCCACCCCCCCCCCACCATGCGAGGGTCCCGTAAACAAGCCTCTCTTGGGTCGTGCCTGCACATTCCTGTGTCCTCCGTCCATTTTAATGGTGCTCTGAGTCTCTTCTGTCCTGCCGAGTCAGGACTTTACGGTTGCCCTGGTAAATCTAATGGGGAATAGATTGAGTTTCATTTAAGGGAGCAGATGCCTTGCGATTGTCACTAAGCCATGACTTAGAGTGCAGATTGTTCTTCTATAACATCTGCTTAGTGCAGCTTCATCTGACCGGTTTCATATAATACAGGAAAATGGCAACAGAGTCTCTCAAATTCACATCATATCAAGACAATAACAAACAGTACAGTTAATGTTACAGGGGAGCTGCTGATTAACAGGCCGCTTGGGGGTCACTGCTGCCATGTGGGGCGACTCACTCAGGGAGGGAGTCCTGAAGCTGGGAGGAAACTGGGCTGCGATCTGCTGAGGTTACTGTCGGTCTGGGGGGGGGGGGGTGGCTCTTACACACCAAAGCCCCGGCCTGCAAGATTTATTCCCTTAAGTGAAACTATTTGCCGTCGTCTTGGAGCAGCGATGTACACCTGGGTTCGGCAGCGGAGCTCCTGACCTGCACGCTCATTCAGTGCTATCCCCCCCCCCACACACACACACACACAATCCTTCCTGCCGGCCTGTGAGAAAGTGGCCAGAGAGAGAGCTTTGAAGGTGGGGGGGTATTGAGAGCGTGCTGTGGGCCTGTTAATGCTGCGGATGAAAAGGGGGAGAGGTGAATTCTGCTCAGCCTGTCACACAACTGCCATTTCCTCCTGTGGGGGTTTTGTTCTGTTTTCTCCCGAAATGCCTCCCCCCTCACTTCCTTTGTTTTGCTTTTTCTTCTGAGTGCCCTTGGCTCCTGAATGGAGAGTCACCCAAAGAGGTAGAGAGAGAGGGCTGGGCTGGGCTGGGCTGGGCTGGGCTGGGGGCAAGCCGGCAGAATCCCAGCCCCCTCTGTGGGGTTGCCTGGCAGAGGGGGACCGGCCGGGGTGGGGGGTACTCAACTCCTCTATGGCCGAATTTCGTGAGAGGCACATGAATGTACGCGCTTTCCAGAAAAGGGGAAGGCAGGTCTCCTCTCTGGGCTCCGTCGCCTGCCGAAAAAAGGCCAAGCGTGGCGTGAAGCCCCCACGAGGGTCCGGAGGTTAGTTATATTCAGGCCTGCGCAGATGGAATGGCGGGGGGATTCTCATGCACGTTCCACTGGCCCATAGCACTTGCATTCACAGGCCAAGTCAGGAGATGCCGGCTTCTGATTTGGCTCTTTAAATTACGTTATGCTGTCCATCCCGAACAATGGCGTCTGTGTGGCCTGCAGGAAGCGCCTCAGCCTACCTGCTGATGGATCTGGAGACGTCTGCTGCGCAAGGCTTAGCTTAAGGGCTAGTTTGTATGCAGTCTGCGTCGTGTAGTAAGCATAATACTTAATTTCCTGGTGTGTGTAAAAGCAGATCTTCTGTTGCAGATAGTGGAAATACATTTAAAGTGCAACATTTCTTTACAGTGCATGTTTTTAAGGGCTGGGGTTTGTACTTCTAAGCTGCCAGTGCATCAGCATTTGGTCTACGGAGATTCCTTCGCTGGGCTGTGCCGGCCGGCCGGAGGGAGGGAGTCATGCGCATTAACGGCGGCCGATTGGCCCGCGAGGGGTCCGCTGTTACCGCGACAGCGAGGCGGCAGGGAAGAGTTAAAGCGCTTTGTTGAGGGGGTATAAATGAGAAGCGGCTTGTAATCACACTGCAGGAATGCAGTTGGTGTACACTCCCTAAGCCGGGGTGCACTGCACTCTCTGCACGCGGCATAAAGAGCCCTTTGTTCGCGGGGCTCCTGTGAAGCACTGCCTCCCTCTCTCTCTCTCTCTCTCTCTCCATCTCTCCCCTTATTTCACTTTCCTTAATGTTCTTTCCATTCTCTAGCTTTCTACATGTTCTTTTCCCCATTCCTTTATTCCTCTTATCCTTTTTCTCTCCCCTAATTTCTCTTCCTCTTCCCCTTCTTTCTCGGTCCTCTTTCTGCCTTTTCCCTTCACTGTCGTCTTCTTTCCCTTTTCTCTGTCCTCTTTCCTTTCTCTTTCTCATCTGCTCTTTCCCTTGTCTCATCCTCCCCTTCCCTTCTCCCTCTGTCCTCTTCCTCGCATTCCGTTCTCTTCCTCTTTCCCTTCTCTTTCTTCCTTTCCCTTCACTCTGTCTTCTTCCTCTCTTTCCCATCTGTCTCTGTCCATCCTCTCCATTCCTTTCCCTTCTCCTCATCCCATTTCTCATTCTCTTCCCTCCCCTCTTTATCCCACTCCCCGTTTTCCCATCTCTCACGCTTCAGCAGATCATGTTTCTCTTTTCTTTTCTCCATTCAATCCCTCTAGGGTGGGAGGGTGTGGGGGGGCGGTTGGTGATCCGTCTAAGGCTGCTGCAGATATAGAAAGAACCTCAGCACGGGGGGGGGGGCAAGGCAAAGAAAAACAGACCTGCAGCTGAAGTTAACCCTTTTGGGCCCAACTCTCAGCTTTCAGATGACTTTTAAACTCACTGTATTGTGTTAAAGATGGGAGGGCAGGTAAGACTTAGACATCATTTTTGGGAGCAATAAAATAAACAAGCTAAAGATGATAGGAGGAGTGCGGAGGAAGGATGGCGGTGTAAACAGAGGGGGCTTGGGCAGCCTGGGGCACCTCCCTGGCTCTGCAGAACCCCGCATCCCCGCGGAACAGCTGGTGCTGTCCAGGCAGCTGGGGGGAGGTGTTGCTCTGAGGGATTCACATCCCTTTCCATTGACGTTGCTCGCTTTCCCCTGGCCACCGCTGATTACTCTGGGTTAACCAGACATTTAATAAGCTTGGGTGGATGGGGGTGGGGGGTATGTAGGCCTTTAGCCGCGACCCTCACTTCCACACACAGCCGGGCTGCCCGCAGAGTCTATAGCCAATGGCCGCTTTTAACTTTCGTTGCGGTTGTAAGGTAGAAAACATCTCTGCTAGAAACGTACCACAAACAGATATTTTTCTTTATTTTTCAGCTTTTTCTAAAGTTATGTAGCTATTTTATGTAAGCAGTCAGTGGGTGGGGCACTTTAGGTTGTAAAATAGTTTGAGATGAGTGGTCGTTTTTCTTTATAATTATTAATAATTCATCTTGTACTGACTTCTGCCCTGATCTCTGCAGCATGTCTAAGAGCATGTTGTGGGGGGGGGGCGGGGGGGCATTTCTCCAATGTCTCTTCTGTGTGACACTGAGGCCCATTCCAGGTGCTACTCTGTTGAAGTTTGACACTGAGCCAGTCACCTGTGACACTTGGTGAACGTCAAGTCATCCCTGACACCGGTGGCTGGCTGCACGGCTCGTCATATGCGTGCCTTCATGAAACGAAGCTGACAGCCTCTTGCTCGCAGTAATCAAGCCCCATCAGGATGACCTGGATTGTATTGACTGGCTGTGAAGCGTGGGATTTCTCCACTGGTGTGTTTATCTAAATCGAGCTCTGTCTAGCTTTTAAATAGGGCATGTTCTGGCTTGTCTGCTTCATGACACTATCTGCCTTTGAGTGGGAACCTGCGTTATGTAACATGAGTGCGATGAGTCCATTTGGAAGGTGGACCGCGGTGTATGTCACAAGACATCGAGAAACAATGGAGCAAATGGAGTTTACAGAGCACATAAACATCATCATAAAGCAACTGTGTCCCGTGACCTTTTCCAACAACTAGCGCCTCCTGTTGGCCTGTCTGCATAGGCATGTTTGGTGACCGTTTCAAATGAACATTTTAAAATATGCACATGTACGTGTTTCTGAATCAGCAATGCACCAGACCTCCAGCTAATGGCTTACAGACTGTGCAAACATCTTGCAGGTCTGGCTGCAGCATGTTTCCACTGCCTGGCGTCAGAGACACATGCGCCCTCAACGCGCCGCCCCTCCCCGCGAGGAGTAGCATGCAGAACCCTGAAAAGTACACGAAAGCAGCTCCTCATTTGTCCTACCGAGTCTCCCTCCCTCCCTGCCTCCAGCTGCCTCGCATTCCCAGTGTGACCTCAGCCTCTCTAGCAGCTGTGCACGCAAAGGCCCCGTCCAAAGATCCCCCCCCCCAAAGCCCCCGCTTCTGAATCCACCCAGGACCACTGCGCCACTGTGGTCCAGCTTAGCAGCACGAAATAATCAGAGAGATCCTATTGAATACCATCCATGACTGACTTTTGTTACTGTCTTACCAGTTCATTAACTGGGATTAAAGTTTTACTAGCATTAAGTCAGGATTACAGATGATGGTGTTTATACTGGGAACTTTATTTTTCCCCAGAGCAGTATTTTGCTGTCTAATAGGAAAATAAAGTTGATGCAGACCAATCATGCAAAGGAGTGATTTCTGCCATTAGCTGCTTGCCATGTGCCTTGCTGCTGGTAGCCCAGTTCCACCCAGAGCGTCCCAGTGTGGTCCAGGGCTGAATATGGCTCTTGCGTGGCCCCCCGCTTCCATCGCCATCGTCCAGAGGCTTTCAGGAAGTGCGACGTCTATGAATCGTTTATAAATTCAGCTACGCTTTGCCACCACCGCTCACAGACTGTGACATCGCCCAGGGGCAAAGGTGCCCCATCGTGCGTGCGTTTCTGTCCCTTCTGCGTCACTGCCACCCTGTCACCTGTTCCGTCAGCTACATCGTGTAGGCTGTGCCTGTGTGTTTACTTCACGTCCTGCAGAGACAGAGTGGTCATGTGACTGATCTGCATGCAAAGATGTGGTTCAGTTGAGGCTTGCGTTCTGCTCCACTCTGCACAGTTAAGGTGCTGTTGCTGCCCCCTCCTTGACTTGTTTTGACCCCAGTCTTTCCTGTGGTTTGTCTACCTTGTAAACAAGGGTGGGGTCATTTGGCCCTTCATCAGGCCTTTTCATAATATTCACGCAGGTGCCATTTTTGTTTAGCTCTGCCTTCACTACAGCATGCCCTGCAAAACAGACAATGTGAGCTGTTTGTGCTTGTCTGTGTAGACATGTGACAGTACATTGAGATGGTTTGTGTAACTGCAACCCTTCAGCGTTTTGTGGTTGGCATGACTGGTTAGCATGATTGGGTGTCAGTGTAGACATGGGACTTTATTTTGGGGGGGGGGGGAGCCAGGATGTACCAAGCAGGATCTGTAATGTCCTCAGAGACGTGCTTCCAAGCTTGGAACTGCTGCAGAGGGGCCTCTGGGTCACACGTTTGCCGTCCTGCTTCGCTTCGAAAAGCCCGACAGCTGGACGTCTGAGACGATTTACACGGGGGTAGATTTGTGAGCAGATTCCTTCAGCGGACGCTATTCCTGCAGGGAGCACCAGCGCCAGAGCGGGCTGTCCCTCAGCGCGATGTTTCAAAACCACGGCTAGTGTAAACAAACAGACACGGGCGAGCTCGTCCCCCGGCGTCCCAGGAAATGCCCGCGGCTCTGGCTGCAGCTGGCAGGTGTCTCGGGGCCGTATGTAGGGTGACCGCATGCTGCTGTCGCCGGGGGGGTCGCCGTGACGGCTGCTGTGAAGCCGAGCGGTCTGATTAGCGTAGTTGTGGGTTTGGTTGGCCGCCGGTGCTGCGGTCGGCTGGCCGGTGAGGCCTGATGGGAGGGGGTTAGTGTGACGGTTATGTAATGGCTTTGTGGAGGCCGGTCTGGCTGAGAGCTGATATGAGCTGTACAGCCCTGCCAGGGGTCGGCTCTCCCTGGCCCCGCCCATATGCTACGGCCTGCAGGACCTGCATCCCCGCCTCTGATTGGTAGGTAAGGGGAGGAGCCATAGGGACCCTGACCCGAGCGCGTCTCTCTATTAATGTCACAGTGGGCCGCATGGGGACCTGGCTGGGCCCCCATCTTGAGGCCCACCTCAGACACTTTATACTGCGACAGGTTTTGTTAAGGTGTTCATTTCACAGTCCGTCAGAATGAGATGAATCAAAGTCGGAGCCTTTATTGAATCTGATCTCTGTGCATTAGTGCAGTCTGGCCCGTCTGTGTTCCTGCCTACCCCGATATGCTGTGGCCTTTTGTCGTTACAGTCTCATCCTGATCCCCTCTCTCTCTCCCCCCCACCCCCCC